>MDKI01103965.1:0-57742 GCA_005239505.1 Nicotiana paniculata | reverse complement strand
AAGAAGGTGGAGGCGGTACAGAGTTGGCCCAGACCGTCCTCAGCTACTGAGATTCGCAGTTTCTTCGGTTTGGCTGGGTATTATCGCCGTTTTGTGGAGGGATTTTCATCCATTTCAGCTCCTATGACCAGATTGACCCAGAAGGGTGCATCATTTATATGGACTGAGGAGTGTGAGGAGAGCTTTCAGAAGCTCAAGACAACCCTGACTACAACTCCTGTTTTGGTTTTGCCTACCAGTTCTGGGTCCTATACAGTTTATTGTGATGCTTCAAGGATTGGCTTGCGAGCGGTGTTGATGCAGGACTATAGGGTGATTGCCTACGCGTCCAAATAATTGAAGGTTCATGAGTAAAACTACCCTGTTCATGATCTCGAGTTGGCAGCGATTGTTCACGCCCTGAAGATATGGCGTCATTATTTATATGGTGTTCCCTGTGAGATATTCACGGATCACCAGAGTTTACAGCACATATTCAGGCAGAAGGATCTGAATTTGCACCAGCGTAGGTGGTTGGAGTTTCTAAAAGACTATGACATCACTATATTATACCACCCAGGGAAGGTCAATGTGGTGGCTGACGCCTTGAGTCGCCGGGCGGAGAGTTTGGGGAGTTTGTCATACCTTCATGCAGATGAGAGGCCTCTAGCCTTATATGTTCAGTCCTTAGCCAATCAGTTCGTGAGATTGGATCTTTCTGAGCCTTGCCGGGTATTAGCTTGTGTGGTGCTCAATCTTCCCTTCATGACCGTATCAGAGAGTGCCAGTATGATGATCCCCACCTTTTGGTTCTTCAGGATTGAGTTCGGCGGGGTGATTCCAGGGATGTGACTATAGGAGATGACAGGGTGATAAGGATGCAGAGCCGTATCTGTGTGCCCAATGTGGATGGGCTTCGGGAGTTGATTCTTGAGGAGGCCCATAGTTTGCGGTATTCCATCCATACGGGTACCGCGAAGATGTACCAGGATCTGAGACAACACTATTGGTGGCGAAGGATGAAGAAGGATATAGTGGAGTATATAGCCAAGTGTCTCAACTATCAGCAAGTCAAATGTAAGCATCAGAGACCGGGATGGTTACTTCAGCAGATTGAGCTTTCAGAGTGGAAGTGGGAACGGATCATCATAGACTTTGTGGTTGGACTTCCTCGGACTTTGAAGAAGCATGATGCTATTTGGGTGATTGTGGATCGGCTGACCAAATCAACCTATTTCATTCCAGTAATGACTACATATTCATCGTAGAGGTTGGATGAGATTTATATCAGAGAGATTGTTCGCCTCCACGGTATTCCAGTATCTATCATTTCAGACGGAGGTACACAATTCACTTAACGGTTCTGGAGAGCCTTTCAACAGGAGTTAGGCACCAGGGTAGAGTTGAGAATAACTTTTCACCCTCAGACGGACAGGCAGTCTGAGCGCACGATTCAGATTCTCGAGGATATGCTCCGTGCCTGTGTGATAGACTTTGGAGGGTCATGGGATCGATACTTGCCTCTTGCAGAGTTTACTTATAACAGTAACTACCAGTACAACATTCAGATGGCGCCGTATGAGGCTTTGTGTGGTAGGCGGTGCAGGTCTCCCATGGGATGGTTTGAGCCGGGCGAGGCTCAATTGTTGGGTACAGACTTGGTTGAGGATGCCCTGGACAAGGTGAAGGTGATTCAGGAGAGACTTCGCACAACCCAGTCTAGGCAGAAGAGCTATGCGGACCGGAAGGTTCGTGATTTGGCATTTATGGCTCGTGATCGGGTTTTGCTTCGGGTATCGCCTATGAAGGGTGTCATGAGGTTCGGGAAGAAAGGCAAGCTGAGTCCGAGATTTATTGGCCCTTTTGAGGTGTTGCGACGCGTTGGGGAGGTTGCTTATGAGCTAGCCCTTCCTCCCATCCTAGCAAGGGTCCATCCGGTGTTCCATATCTCCATGCTCTGGAAGTATCACGGTGACCCGACTCATGTCTTGGATTTCAGCTCAGTCCAGTTGGACAAGGATCTATCATATGTTGAGGAGCCTGTGGCTATATTGGACAGGCAAGTCAGAAAGCTCAGATCGAAGAATATTGCCTCAGTTAAGGTTCAGTGGAGGGGTCAGTCAGTTGAGGAGGTGACTTGGGAGACCGAGCAGGATATGCAGAGTCAGCACCCTCATCTTTTCCTAGCTTCAGGTATGTTTCTATGCTCGTTCGAGGACGAACGATTTTCTTAAGAGGGGGAGGATGTAACGACCCGGTTGGTCGTTTTAAGAATTTGCGCCCCGATCCCCTATTAACCGCTTCTCCATGTCTATTTATGTTATTGAAACTTGTCGGAGCATTCAGTGATGAAATCCGGGGTGATTTTGGACACATAGTCCATAAATGTGGAATTTAGCTTTAGAAATCTGGCCGTAGCTAGAGCTGTGTGAAGACAAATTTGGAATGGAATTCCGTCAACTCCGTTAGCTCCGTTGGGTGATTTCGGGGTTAGGAGCGTGTTTGGAATGTGTTTTCGAGGTCGGTTGTGGATTTAGGCTTGAATTGGCGAAAGTTAGAATTTCGGCGATTTTGGCAGATAGGTGAAATTTTGATATCGGACTCGGAATAGAATTCTAAAAGCGACAGCAGGTCTGCAATGTCATTTATGACCTGTGTGAAAAATTTGAGGTCATTCGGATGAGTTTGGACGTGTTTCGGCATCAGATGTGAATTCTAGAAATTTCTAAGTTCTTAGGCTTGAATCTATGCATAGTTGATGATTTTGATGTTATGAGATGTGTTTTTAAGGCTCGACCAAGTTTGAACAAGGTATTAGGGTTAGTTGGTAGGTTTGATTGAGGTCCCGGGGGCCTCGGGGTTGTTTCGGATGCCTAACGGGTGAGTTTGAGACTTTGTGAACAGCTGAACCATTCTGGTTTTGAAGTCTCGCACCTGCGATGGTATTTCTGCAGGTGCGGACACACAGGTGCGAAGGGGGTGCCACAGGTGTGACCATAGGTCATTTAATGAATTTTTGCACCGGCGATTGGGTTTCTGCAGGTGCGGCACCGCAGGTGCGATCCCAGTGTCGCAGGTGCGAAATATCTGGGCTGGTTATACCAAAAATCCGAGGGTTTGAAATTCATAATTTCAAAATCGATTGTGAGCTCGGAACTTGGCGATTTTCAGTGGGATTTGAAGAGGAGAATCATAGGTAACGTTTTCTAACCTTAATCCATTTGTATATCAATAATCTCTATCATTTTCCTCAATCTAATCAATGAAATTGGATGAAAAACCATGAAATTGGGATGAAATTTCCCCAAGTAGAAATATGAGGATTTAGGGAGATTTAGACGTCGGATTTTGTTGATTCTTGTTCGAGTGGGTTCATGAGCGAATGGGTGTTCGGGAAATATAAATTTTACCCGATTCCGAGACGTGGGCCCGAGAGACTTTTTGGGCGAATTTCCTAATTTCGTGTATTAGCTTATAAATAATTAGCTTTTTTATTCCCTTGAAGTGATATTTACACCATGCAATCGATTTGAATAGATTTGGGCCACCCGGAGTCATATACTCGTGGCAAGAGTGTGATATTGAGTTGATTAGCGCAGTCAAGGTAAGTGGCTTGCCTAATTATGTGTTGGGGACTTCCCCGTAGGCATTTTTATACTGATTTTGTTACGTGGACGTCGTGTACGTGAGGTGACGAGTTTGTACACGGGTCATTGTTGCTAAAATCCTATTTTTACTCCTTTGAAATCGCTCATTTTCATTCATATATTACTGTTTCCTATCTTAATTGAGTAGATAGCTTAAGAGTAAGCATGCCTACCTGTTTTGACTTGATTTCCTCTTATTTGCTATTAGTCGCACCATGCTTAGGTAGCTTCACTTTAGTCTTGCCTGCTGTTTTCCTGGACTGTTTAATTCAGCCATAATTGACATACTTCTACTTTGCATTTTTAAATTGGGACTACGGACCGAGATCCGGGAGCTTTCCCCTTGTACTACATTTCATATTTAAATTGGGACTACAGACCGAGATCCGGGAGCTGTCCCCCTGTAATGCATAGCATATTTAAATTGGGACTACGGACTGAGATCCAGGAGCTTTCTCGTGTACTGCATTGCACATTTACCGTTGAGATATATGCTGTGCTGAGCCGAGGGCTCTCTTTCTGTTGTTTATCTTCCCATTTTCATTAATCCTGTTTATCATTGCTTATCTATATTTCACTGTTTTAAATTGTATATTGACTTGTTTTAAAAACTCAGTAGGGCCTCAACCTGACCTCGTCACTACTTGACTGGGGTTAGGCTTGGCACTTACGGAGTACCGAATGTGGATTACTCATGCCCTTTCCTGCGCATGTTTTCCCCATGTGCAGATCCAGGTACCAACACCCAGTATCGTGGCTAGGAGTCATTCTAGCAGCTGCCAGGAGACCGCGAGGTAATTCTAACGCATTCACAGAATTCCACGAGTCCCCTTCTACTATAGTATAGGCCTAGAAGACTTATGTATTTTTCCACTGTTTCATTGTATAGAGCTACATTTGGTACAGAGCTTGTGAATATAGTGACATTCCGGGTTTTGGAAAGTTAAAGTGTCTATGCTGAACAACCATGTTATATCTACTTGAGTTCTTTTTTGTCTTATTTTATTGATTCTATCATTTTCCGCAAATTTTAGGCTTACCTAGTCGTAGAGACTAGGTGCCGTCACGATACCTTTCGGAGGGCAAAATGGGTCGTGACAAAATGAATAGTGATTACGCATAGTGATAACCAAGTTAAACACATCAATGTAACCTCAAAATTTCCATCAAAAGCGATCAAGTCATAATGAACTCAGTCTCAGTTTCCAACATTTAATACTATATTCTTAGTATCTAGGAATCGAGTAAGGCATGAAGCAAGAAGATCACGTGAATGTACAAGACACAATTTATAACATAGATTACCCCCGAGCATGGTTTACCATGGCACATGCATATATGCTCGTCACCTCATATATGTATCACTCCCGCATGTAGCAAGCAATGTCAAATAGTAGGGAAAATTGCCTCAACAAAGTTAGGATAGACACTTACCTCAATTCGGCTAATTCAATACTCAATTTAGCTTTTCCTTTATCAGATCCATCTCCGCTCAGCTCAATCTAGCCAAAGACGACTTAAATACATCACACAATGCAATGATTTTTTTTATTAATAAAGTTGTGATTTTTATTTAATTTCTAAAAAGTCAACAAAAGTCAACTCCCGGGCCCGCTCGCTCAAAACCCGGGTCCAAGGGTAGGTCTTGACTATCCATAGCCTCATGAGTCCAAATATGTATTTTGTTTTCAAATCCGAGCCCTATTCGTATCTCAAATCCTAAATTTCCATTTTTCAAAGGTTTGACAAAAATTTCAAATTTTCCCTAGATTTCTCATGAATTTGATGTTAAATCTTGTATAAATTCATGAAATGTTGTTGATAATTAATTAGAGTCACTTACGAAATGATTTGGTATGAAAATACCTTCACAAAATCTCCTCTCATCGAAGCTAGGGTTCAAAATATATCAAAATAAAGCTAAGTCTCGGAAGTTCTCAACACTTAACAGGTTGCAGATATCGCATTTGTGACAGGGGGCTCGCAAATGCGACCCACGCAAATGCGGACAATATATCGAAAATGCGAAAAAGAAGTCTTCCTGTCAAGGTCGCATTTGCGACACAGTACTTCGCAAATGCGAAGTCCAATTCTTTGCAAAAGCGGCAGTGTCCCTCGCAAATGCGGACAACCCCACATTGCAAATGCGATGGGTTCCTTTGCAAATGCGAATCTTCCCCGCAGTGCACTTTTTGCAAATGGGATGGCTGCTTTGCAATTGCGACTGTCGCATTTGCGACAAATACATCGCAAATGCGATGACAACAGAGCCAAAACTCAAACATTGAACAAAAACAATCCGAAACCACTCTGGAACTCACCCGAGCCCCCGAGGCTCCAAACCAAACACCTACATGAGTCTGAAAATATCACACGAACTCGCTCGAGTGATCAAAACATCAAAATAACCTCTAGAATCACGAATCGGATGCCAAAATGCATGAAGATCAAAGGAAACTTCAAGAACTTCTATAATCGCAACCAAACATCCGAACCCTATCAAATTAATTCCAAATGGCGCCAACTTTGCAGACAAGTTCTACATGACGAGATGAACCTATTCGGGGCTTCAACACATGCATAAAAACCTCGAAACGTCGAATCACATCTCAAGTCAAAATGAATGAACTTTGGAACTTTGACTTCTACAACCGATATCGAAACATATCAAAACACGTCCGATTGACCTCAAATTTTGTACACACGTCACATTTGACATTACATACCTATTACAACTTCTGGAATTGGAATCCGACCCTGATATCAAAAAGTCCACTCATGGTCAAACTTCCCAAAAATCCAACTTTTTCCATTTCAAGACTAATTTGACTATGGACCTCCAAATTACTATCCGGACGCGCTCCTAAGTTCAAAATCACCCAACGGAGCTAACGGAACCCATGAAACTCCATTCCGAGATCCAATGCTAAAAGGTCAAACTTGGTCAACTCTTCAATCTCAAAGCTTAAATATGAAGTTCATTCTTCCAAATCAATTCCGGAAAACTTGAAAACCAACACCGGCGATTTACGCAAATCATAATTCATCATGCGGAGATACTCGAGCCCTCAAACCACCGAGAAAAGTGCAAATGCTCAAAACGACCAGCCGTTTCGTTAAAGTAAGTTGCCCTATTTCAGGCTAGTTTCATATTTTCAATTTCTTTTTTGTTATTTTTGTTTGCATGCACACAAATTGGTGGTCTTACTTTTTGATTTTAATTTTAAATGCATTTTATTTATGAGAGTCTTTGGTTTATTCAGTATCTATATTTAGAAGTAATTGTTTTGTTGGCAGATTCTCTGGAAAAGATCGATTCCTTGAGCGTGTTCATACAATTATTTTCTCAGTTAGCTTCAATCGCGAGAAATTATTGTCCCAAAAGGCACATTGTGAGAAATCGCTAGCTGAAGAAGTTGTAAGTTCTATTTTTTCTAATTTAGATATTTTGTTTTTTTAATCGTTTCTTTATTCTTTAATCTTTTGGGTATCAAAGGTGTATACGTTGCTTTAGATTTATGGTTTGAACCGAAATTGCTAGATTTTTTTTTCATTAGGGTGTTTCTAGTGCGAGTCTAAACTTGTTTGTTTTGGTATGTATGGTGAAATAGTTTTCTCTGGACGAAATTTCTATAGAAATTGATGTTTGATTCCTATTACATGAGCTATAAAGTTGGGTTGTGTGGATTATTAAGTATCTGCTTTTGTTTTGATGTACTAGAACATATATTAGGTTGTGAAAGGTATTCAACATTATTTTATATATAGGTTTTTTCGGTATTTCTGTTTGAGTTCCTACTAAAAACTTTATGTATCAATCAAAAGTTATTTACTATATGTTAATTTGGAATTTAAAATTGGGATGCAGGGAAGTATCTGCTTCTATTTATTGGATCAATACTTGTATTCAGTTTATGAAAATATTCACCTTTGTTTTAGATGTAGGTTAAAATTGTTTGATGTTAAGTCAAGTTATCTGTTTGTAAACGTTAGGTATCTTTGTGCTACTTTATAGGTAATGGATGAAGTGTTGCGAGCTACATCCTTTATAGTGATTATTAAGGGCTGGCAATTTGTCATCTAAAGACTAAAACATGAAGTATTATATGAAACCACACCATCGAGTACCTAATTTAAATAACAAAGATGGTTTAAAAATATACGGGACATGGATCGTATGTTTGGCGCTGAATGGAATTTAGTCTTGTATATCTTTGAGTGAATAACTTTTCTTCTGGTAACGTATGTGAATATTAACATAACAAAAATAATTTCCTTATACAAAAAGAGCACCTCGTACATAGATGGGCTCAGTAAAACAACATACCAAACTCCTACATCCTAGTTACAAGAAAAATACTCTAATTGCTATATCTTTATGTTGCTACTTATGGAAAAAGTGAGCAGGGAATTATTTGTGTAATTTAAATTGATATCTTGTTTGTTCAGATCATTTTTTATATCTATGGAAGTGATTTATTGGTTAAACCCCCTGTATGCATATGCATTAAGAGAAAATGATCTTATTTGCTTGTAGAATACTTATAGTTTGTTAAGATTTAAAGGTTACATATATTTGATGAGAACTAAATCACTATCCTTCATTCCTAGATTAACAGAGTACTTGGTCATGGTTTATTTGATAACATTAGTTCTATTTTACTTTTTTTTGTAACTTCGCTTAACATAAATCTTAATTTTGGTGATTTTTTCGTATCATATAGGAATTCAATGGATAATGAAGATAAAAGTTGGATGAATCTCTTAAGATGGACGAATGAGTATATTCGTGGAGTAAATAATTTTCTTAATAAGGCATTTGAACGAGCTTCCCAGGGAAATAAAATATTATGTCCTTGCAAAAAGTTCAGGAATCGCAATCGACATTATAGAAATGTGGTGGAGGATCACTTGGTAGTGAATGAGTATGTTGGTGGTTACACCAAATGAGTTTTCACGGGGAAGGATTTTCCTCAGCAAATCCACCTAATCCTTGCAATGATGATGATGATTTTGACATGCGTGACGATATTGATGGACTACTTCATGATACATTTTGAAACGAAAAAGGGTCTGATTTGCCCTCTACTATCATCAATAGTTTAAAAAAGTCCTCCGTTATACTATGAGGACATTCTAATCCCTGACGTTATACTATTATACACAAAAGCCCTTAGTTTAATGGAAGGGCCACGTGGCACGCGTATAACTATCCGGGCTCTTTTATAACCGATCCGACCCAACACATAACCCAACCCGACCCTAACCCTCTCTAAAATATGGTCTATCACCGACATTTCATTATTTCCCCCTTCTCTTTTCAACCCATCGTACCAATAAGAGACCATAGCTGATGTTGACTCCAATCTAACGATTTCATATGCTCTTAGTGTAAAGGTCAGTTATGTCTTCATTATACTTTTTGTACATATTGTATTTCTTTATTTATGGGACCCTATGTCTCACATGTCATTTTCTGTATTTTTTATTTATTCATTTTACTTTCTACATTCTGTCTCACATCAAATGTGTTTCATTTCCTTCCTATATTTTGTCAATTTTTTTGACTTTATACATTCTATCTCACAACACTTATATTAATATTCTGCCTTTTTTTTACCGTTTGATAACCATTCTTATTTGCTATATTTACTAGGTTATTGGAGATGGTGTTAGTTGATTTAATATTCAATTATGAAGGTGCATGGGTTACACATCCTGAAGTTGGGTACACAAAGAATAAAGTGCACACCTTGTCAGGGTATGATCCCGACTTGCTTTCTTATATTGATATAGAATCTGAATTCATAGTTGAGCTAGATTTTTAGGGATTCAACAACTAATAGTTGCTGCACCTTTTGGTAAATTGTATGAGGTTAAAGGGGATGTGGGGATTAGAAAATTGACATCCTTGCTTTCTACTGAATATAATGTACTGAACCTTTATGCTGTGGATGAAGCTGACCCCCTTGTTGAGGGTATTCCCAATATAGTTGATTATGGTGAATCATTTCAGATTTTAGATGAACCTGGTACTGACTGTTCATTAAGTGAAATAGGTTCTGACTCTAGTTCTGATTATGAGGGATGTGATTCTGAAGGATATGATTCTGAACAATTACATTTACTCAAAACTAAAAAAAAGAGAGACATAAATGAGAATCTAAGTGAGTACAAGGAGATATATAAAGGCATGGCCTTTAAGGACATACCAGAAGCTAGGAAGTTTATGAAGTTGTATGCTCTAGCCAACAAGAAAGCCTTAAAAATGAGAAAGAATGACAAAATGAGGCTTAGGTATAGATGCATTGTGGGCTGTCACTTTCTTTGTTTAATATCCAAAGATGGTAGTGCGAGGGTTACTGTAAAGACATTAGAGACAGAACACAATTGTGGCACTGCATATGATAATAATACTGTTGATTACAATACCATTGCACATTATTTTAAGGGAAAGCTACAGGATAATCCTAAGTATAAGTTAAGGGAGATGATACTTGATTTTAAAAGGATTTTTGAGTTAAATTTGAGTCATGGGAAGTGCAAGAAGGCAAGAATAATGATATTGGAGACCTTATATGGGAGTTTTGCAGATGAATACAACAAACTAGATGCTAATGCCATGGAATTGAGAGAGAGAGAGTAATCCTGGTAGTGATGTAGTCATTAACATTTCAAAAAATGCACTTGAAAATGGGAAGAGAATATTCTTGAGGATGTATGTTTGCTTCAAAGCTATGAAGATGGGGTTCAGGTTAGGGTTAAGACCATTTATTGGTGTAGATGGCACATTTCTAAAGGGAAAGCCAAAGGTCAATTATTGGTTGCTGTTGGACAGGATGCACAAAACCATTTTTATCCTTTGGCATGGGCCATTGTTGATAAGGAAATAAAGCATTCTTGGAATTGGTTTCTACAATTTCTTCAGGGATCTCTAGACCTTAAGGAAGGAGAAGGAATCACATTCATGTCAGACATGCAAAAGGTAATTTTGTTTTGAATTTTTACTTCTGAATTTTTGTACTTCTGAATTTTTTTGAATCTGTTAATTTCTATCCAGTTATATGTTAAATTATGTTCTCTAATATGTTAAATTCTGACTAGTATGCTGTCCTGTTTTATGTTAAATTCTGTCCAGTATGCTGTCCTGTTTTAAGTTAGTTTCTGTCCATGTTTATTGCTAAGTTAAATGCTGTCCAGTATATTGTCCAATTTGAATTTCATCTTCTAATTTCGTTTTTCTTTCTATCATTTACTTCCGTCCAGGGGTTAATTAGGCTATGAAAACTGTTTTACCACAAGCACATCACAGGTTTTGTGTTAGACATATCGAGGCTAATTGGTGCAAGACATATAATACTGGGGAATGCAAAAAACTTCTTTGGTGGTGTGCATGGTGAAATTATGAAGAATACTTCAAAGACCAACTAAGCAAGCTAGGAGAGTTAAACAAAGATGCATTAGAGAGTTTATTGAAGTACCCACCACAGTGTTGGTGCAGAGCTTACTTGGATACAGTTTGCAAAAATCAGACAGTTGACAACAATTTGACTGAATCATTCAATTCATGGATTCTAGAAGCAAGGAAAAAGCCAATCATTAAGATGTTGGAAGACATAAGAGTCAAAGTTATGAACATGATGGCAAATCATAAAGCTGAAGCTGGTACATGGAGCAATTAATACACTACAAAGAGCCTAGAATTATACAATGAATTCATGGAGATTGCTCAGGTGTGTAGAGTTAATTCCAATGGAGAAGGAGGATATGAAGTTAGTGAAGGCTCTGACAGGCATTGTGTCAACTTAACCACCAAGAAGTGCACATGTAGGGCATGTGACCTTATATGAATCCCATGCCCTCATGCTATTAGAGCTATACTTCAAAATAGGGGTGACCCTTTGAAAGAGATGCACTGGTGGTACAGTAAGGGGGCTTTCCTACTTACTTATAGACATAAGCTACAACTTGTTAGAGGAGAATTTTTTTGGAAAATTGACCCATCACAAGCCATGGAGCCCCTAGAATTGGTGAAGTTGGCTGGCAAGCCAAAAGTCAAGAGGGATAGGCAGAAGGATGAGGCAGTTAAAAGGCAAGGAGTGTGGTCACAGTCTAGAAAAGGTAGAGTAATGACTTGTGGAAACTGCGGTCAACCAAACCATAATGCAAGAAGTTGTTCTCAAGTAATCTAGACTCCCAAATTATTTATGTTCTCTGATTTGATGAACCTATCTATATTCTCTAATATGTTGTACTTGTTCTTTAATAGCAACCGAAGGGAAAACAGGTAATCAAGGAAAAATAACCCAGGAAAAGGACAAGAACTTTGTTGGAGTCTGAAGCTGAAGAAGAAGAAATACAATGTTCAGCTTCACAAATGACTCAACTAAGTCAGGAAGATGGATTTAGCTTCATGCCTACACCTAGAGTTGGTCAATCAAGTATGGAACATAATCAAGATGTTGTGGTTAGGCCAAAGGTGATATCAGAAGCCAAGACAAGACTTCAACTAAGGCAGCATGCAAACTTACCTATTGGGGCTAGATCTATAAACTTTACTGGTGATCACACTGGGTTAAGTGAGCCCACAAACCTTCCATATTCACCAACGGGCCTCATGTGGAAGGGTAAAGCAGCTACAACTTCAACTCAGTTAGAAAAACAAAGGCAACAGAAGATTGGGAAGCTGAAGATAAGGAAAGGAAAATGACAGTCCTGATTCTGTCCATTTCTATGTAATTTTTGTGTATTCTGGATGTAATTACTACAAACTTCATGACAGTTAATATTTTGGGTTGTAATTACTGAATTGACAATACTGCATTTTGGGTTGTAATTACTGCATTGACAGTATGTTAATTTCTGGTTGTAATTACTGCATTGACAGTATGTTAATTTATGATTTTGGGTTGTAATTTCTGTTTTAAGGTTGTTATCGAAATGTTTTCCAGTTAACTGTCCAGATTTTTGGTTTTTAACTCCCCAATTTTTTGGGCTTTAAGGTTGTTCACTGCCCAGATTTTTTGGCATTAGGTTGGTGCAAAATGCTGTCCAATTAATAGCAACATTGTACTGCCCAATTTTTTCTGTTTTTTTGGCTTTAAGGTTGTTCACTGCCCAGATTTTTTGGCTTTAGGTTGGTCCAAAAAGTTGTCCAATTTATAGCATTGTACTGCCCAGTTTTTTCTGTTTATTTTGGTTTTAGGGTTGTTAATTGCCCAGATTTTTTAGCTTTAGGTTGGTGCAAAATGCTGTCCAATTTTTAGCAATATTGTACTGCCCAGTTTTTTCTTGTTTAGAAGCAACTCACCAACACAATATATTTGAATACTAGAAGTGCATTCATGAAAATCTGCACAAAATGCCATAGTGAACTAAGGCTTGATTCATTCACGAAATTATGGATTCATTACAAGCTGACCAACAAAAAACTTTCTTTAAAATCTAGATGTTACAACAATCAACTACATCAAAAACCTACTCCACTAAACAAAATGCTGGATTCATTTCATCTTCAATGCAACAAATCCGACTAACAGTGCAACTGAAACCATAATGAACATCTTCATGTGCATCAATTTCACTTTCATTTCCCTTGATTTATTCACTTCAATGTCATTTAAAGCCTCCAACACATCAACTTTTTCAATCAATTTGTCCCTTTCAAGCTTGCACGCATCCAACAACATATTCAAGGTCCTGATTTTTACATTGGCAGCATCCAATTTAGCCTTGAAATCATTGATTACTATCAACGCTTTCTCCGAGAGGGATTCGTCTTGCCATTTCCAATATCCACATGACTCATTCTTACAAATACAAACGATTACAAACAATTACTATAGAGAACAAAAAAAATTTACAGAATAAAAAAATTGAACAACAGAAAAAATTTAAAGAACAGAAAAAATTAAGACTTTAAATACATCGACTAAGTTCACACTTACTTCTGGTTTAGTACATTTGTAGAATCTCCTTCCGGGGTTGTTTGTGGTCGTCGAGGTGAAGTTGTTCGCAATCTCCCCACAGTAGCACCTCCTCCTCGATGTAACACTAGAACTAGACATAGAATGCAAGAATCAGAGTTTAATTGAGAAGAAGAAGAGAGAATTTTAACTGAGAAGAAGAAACCCGTTATAAAATTGAGAAGAGGAAATATTAGGGTTCAAACATTAATAATGGTGATAGACCATGTTTTCTTGAAGGGTTAGGGTCGGGTTGGGTTATGTATTGGGTCAGAGCAGTTATAAAAGAGCCCGAATAATTATAAGTTTGCCACGTGGCCCTTCCGTTAAACTAAGGGATTTTGTGTATAATAGTATAACGTCAGGGATTAGGATGTCCTAATAGTATAACAAAGGACTTTTTTAAACTATTGATGATAGTAGAGGGGAAGATCAGACCCTTCTCTGATTTTGAAATATAGAGGGTGAGTTGGGGCATGAAGAAGGACTGAAAGAGGGACTATCTGAAGATGCAAAGAGATTTTTTAGATTGGTGGATGAAGGAAAACAAGAGTTATATCCTGGGTGTGAAAATTTTACTAAACTAAGTTTCACCATTCGGTTATACTTGCTTAAATTATTGCATGAGTGGAGTAATTTGGCATCTTCAGACATGTTAGAGTTGATAAAAGAGGCATTTCCCTTTGCTCATATACCAGAGTCGTTGCATCTCTTATTCTTCTTCGTTGATAAATTGTTGATGTCGTTCTCTTTCTTCTTCTTCTTCTTTGATAAATTGTTGATGTCGTTCTCTCTTTCATCATCATCTTCTTCTTCTTCTTCTTCTTCTTCTTCTTCTTCTTCTTCTTTCTTTCTTTCTTTCTTTCTTTCTTTCTTTTTTTCTTAAATCTTAATGCAGGCAACATCAAGTTTTAAATCTTAATGTAGGCAAGGGAACATCATTTTTCAATTATTACTTGCTGGGTCTGAGCGTAGACGAGCGAGAAGAGCCAAGGAAAGAGGGAAGATCAACTATATGGGCCTAGGATAAGGCATTAAAAAACCGTCGGTATGTGGGGTGATCGCTCCGGTGTGTAATCTACATCTTTCTAGATAGAACTCGATCGAATAAGAATCATTGATTCCCTCTGCTGTCAATTTCTTATTCATTCATTACGTTCGACCGGTGCTCCTTTCTCTCGCCTACCTCATCTATAGGAATTTCTATCTGCCCGTGCGCGAGATCAGATCTACTACTCTACTACACTAACCTTCCCGATCTTGCTAGCCGGGGGCTCAGTCTTTCAAAATTAAATATTTCCCCTTCCGGTCCCAGGGAATCACTCTTATAGTAGGAGGTTTACTATGTCCCCAAATTCGGACAGTCTCCTCAACTGATAACCGAGCAATCCCAAAAGGAGACCACATGGCGACCCATCCATAGGACTAATCTACCAAATGAACCCCTCCCTTTATTTCTTTCTTTCTTTCTTCTTCTTCTTCTTCTTCTTCTTCTTCTTTCACAGTTGAGCCATTGTTGCTGTCGTTCTTCTTCTTCTTTCACAGTTGAGCCATTGTTGTTGTCGTTCTCTTTTTATTTCTGAAATTAAATATTAATAATGAGAATACTAGTGTGGAAATAACCAATTCTTGAATGTGGATTGAGTCTGAACCTGATATTTGGAGCTTAAGGTTCACTTAAGTACCTTAACCACTCACATAAATTTCTAATGACCTTTCAAGTAAAATAGGCAATTTTGGTGAGCTTGAAATCTTGGACCTTTGATAACGATTTCTTTGGAAAAAGGATAGATAAATGAACTTACTATGAGATGATAAAAATGTATCTCTTTGATCTTGATTGTTAGTATCTTTCTTTTTATTTCGTTTATCGAATTTATAGTGTGTTCATGTTTTAGTATCTATTTGGCAGTGAGCTCTTAATTTCCTGATATTTGATTAGTTATCTGGGGTGCTTCCTGTTGATTTCTGTCATTGTTCTGTTTCAAGTTGTCATTTTATGCACATTAGCTTTATTGAAAATCATGCAATATGTATTTTATATTTGTATGCAAAATCAGTATCTAGTGGTTGTTAACATATTAGAAATTTTTTCTAAGACTTCACTGCCTATTTGTCCTTCGAAAGTTCAACTATTCTTGTAATTCATGGTGGAGAAAATGTTACAGAGATAGAACTAATGAAGCATAATCTATAGATAAAAAAGTAATTTCTGCTCTCATGTTTTTCCTGATCCCTTCTTCTTCCTTTGCTCTAGGACTTCACTGCCTATCTTGTTCTAGGACTTCACTGCCTATTTGCTCTCTTGTCCCCAAAACATCTTCATGTTCTTGGATAGCCCTTTTATGTTCGTGGCTTCCATCATGAAAGAAGTTCAGCAGCTCTTTTTCCATAGCCCACTTTGATTCCAAAAGTTAAGACACATCTGCCAAATCTGTGTAGATATAAATTCATGTAGGAAAAAATGGTTAACTGATTCTGCCTCTATTCCGCACATGTAGCATCTTGACTAGCTGTATCCCTCTCATTTGTAGATTGTCTTTAGTCAATCACGCTTCTTCCGTGACCAACCACATAAAACATATGACTTTTGTCGGTGTCTAACTTTTCAAAATTCTCATCCATGGGCCAAATTAAGCTGATTAGCATTTTGTAGCATGAATTGACTGTGAGTGAACCATTGCCTCGCCCTCTCCTGATTAACTGATCAATATTATTGTCAAAACCAGAAAATGAAGATAAAAGATTGAAAATTTTGAAATATTTCTAAATTCCCAGTCATTAGGATTTCTGCTAAAGAGAATGTTCCAACTATTACCCTTCCTACTTTGTGCTAAAGTAAGTTTGGTATTTTAAGATAGATCGTAAAGCACGGGAAATAGATGCAACGACCAGGACAGTTGTTTCTAGAGTTATAGCCCCGTTCCACTATTTTCTACTTCTTTTGTGGTCAACAACTGTTATATGTCTTATCGGGTTGTTTGGTTCGGGTCCGGAGTGATTTCGGGGTAAATCGAGACACTTAGTCTCTTAATTGGAAGCTTAAGTTGGAAAAGTCGGCCGGATATCGACTTATGTATAAATGACCTCAGATTTGAATTTTGATGGTTTCATAAGTTTCGTTAGGTGATTTTGGACTTAGGTGCACGTTCGGAATGTGATTTGGAGGTCCGTAGTAGAATTAGGCTTGAATTGGCGAAAGCTAGAATTTTGGCGATTTGGCCGGCAGTGGAAATTTTGATATCGGGGTTGGATTCCACAAGTTGGAGTAGGTTCGTGGTGTCATTATTGACTTGTGTGAAATTTTTTAGCTTAATCGGACGTGATTTGATAGGTTTCGATGTCATTTGCAGAATTCAGAAATTTCTAAGTTCATTAGGCTTGAATCCGTGAGTAATTCGTGTTTTTGATGTTATTTGAGGTGGTTTGAGGTTCAGCTAATGTGACGACCCAAAGGGGTTTATCACCTATTCTATTACCCATTCCGTACTTCCGAGGCCTTGAAAACCTCATCTTTAGTTGCCTCGATTTACGTGTGCAGTCCGGGCGCGTAGCCGGACAACTTAAATATGAAATTCTATGAAAAATGCTAAAATTTGAAATTAAAATGAGCAAATTTGACTCCGGTCAACATTTTGGGTAAACGGACTCGGACCCATGATTTGACGGTCCCGGAGGGTCCGTAGGAAAATATGGGACTTGGGCGTATGCCCAGAATCGAATTCCGAGATCCCAAGCCCGAGAAATGAATTTTTGAGTAAAATTGTTTTTCTGAAATTTATAAAGAAAAATGAAATGAAAATGGGTTAGAATGTATTGGTATCAGGCCCGTATTTTGGTTCCGGCGCCCGGTACAGGTCTGATATGTGGTTTAAGATATTTATGTGAAGTTTGGTTGAAATTGGACGTCGTTTGACGTATTTCGGACTTAAAACTCTAAATTTGAAAGTTTGAAGAAAAACTAGTGATTTTTAGGTTTGATTCGTTGTTTTGATGTTATATTAGCGATTTGATCACACAGTAAGTTCGTAGGATGTTGATGAGTTAGTGCATGTGATTTTTTAGGATCCCCGAGGGCTCGAGAGTGTTTCGAAGGTGTCTTGGAGTGATTTTGAACTTAGTAAGATTGTTGGTTTTTGACTTCAGCAGTTGCAGGTCCATTTGTTCTTCGCGCGATGCCTCTTCCGCGTTCGCGAAGCTTTAATCTTTTCCTTCATCACGTTCGCGTCCATACACTAGCGATCGCGTAGGGTTATTTGACCCTAATGGCTTAGCCCTCTTTTCCTCTTCGCGTTCGCGTACATTTGACCGCAAACGCGTAGCTTTACAGGTCCCCTTCATCGCGTTTGCGTGATGTCCCACGCGTTCGCGTAAGTCAACTTCTGGACCCCAGCCTTTTTACTCTTCGTGTTCGCGTTCTCCCTTCCGCGAACGCGATGGTTTGCCCAGTCTACCCTTCGCGAACGCGACCTCACTTCCGCGAACGCGAAGGGAAATTTTGCCCTGTGGTATATAAATATTTGCAGAACCAGTAGCTACGGTATTTTCATAAATCATAACGAACTTCTTCTTCTCCAAGGCCCTTAGACGTCCATTGAAGACTTCCTTCACCAAAACTTCTTGGGTTAGTAAATTTTAACTCGTTTCCTTCATTTTTCATCTATATCTAATGAATTCCTAAGCCTAAAACATGCAAATTAGAGTAGAAAATTGGGAATTTGGGTAAAGTTAGGCCCTTTTGAATTTTTTTGATTTAGACCTCGCTTTGGGGTCGAATTTAAAAACAAATTATATATTCGGGCTCGTGGGTGAATGAGTGACATGGTTTTGGTCCGAGCCTCGTGTTTGGACCATGCGGGCCCGTGGTCGGATTTTGTTATTTTGGAAGAATGCATGGAAATGGGTGATTAGGCTATGTAATTGAATTACTGAATCCTTATTGATATACTTGAGTTGGTTATGTCTAGATAATACCATTCCGGAGTTGAATTCTAAAGGAAAGGCGGTGTTAGAGGGTTGATTGCTATATTTTGGACCCGAGGTAAGTGTTTGGTCTAACTTAGCTTGAGGGAATAGGAGTTGAGTCTTAATTGCTACTTGCTAATTGTCGAGTACGATGTATAGACATGGTGACGAGTATCTATACATTGGTGTCTAACATGACCGTGAGTCTTTATATTGCGAATATTCTGAGTTTGTTGTAACTTCCTTGCTTAATTGATGATTTCTATATGTTGTAAAGAGCATGTGAAGAGAATTGTGATCTTTAAACTTCGAGGAGAGTTGGCTCAAGTTGTAACACGAATGGTGAAGATATATGAGATAATTGAATCCTTTGGAGCATTGGCTCAAATGGTAACACGAATGGTGAAGATATATGTGATAATTGAATCCTTTGGAGCATTGGCTCAAGTAATAGAGTAAATTATGAAATGAAAGTGAAAGAAAGAGGAAGAGTTACTAAAATATACCCTTGCCGGGTCATTGATGCTTTAGTGATTATCTTCCTTGCCGGGATGTTGAGATTACTGTTATTGTTCCCTTGCCGGAATTCCTATTTCTATTCTGTTTACTCCCTTTCCCTTTGTTTGTGATTGCTGTTTGGGTGAGGAAGAGTGTTAAAGCACGAAGGGTGATGCCGTGCACTGTTTGCTATTGTAAGGAAGAGT
This sequence comes from Nicotiana paniculata, assembly GCA_005239505.1. Classification (NCBI taxonomy): domain Eukaryota; kingdom Viridiplantae; phylum Streptophyta; class Magnoliopsida; order Solanales; family Solanaceae; genus Nicotiana; species Nicotiana paniculata. Next base: position 38,482 of record MDKI01103965.1, on the reverse strand, counting down.
GTTAAAGCACGAAGGGTGATGCCGTGCATTGTTTGATATTGTCTCCTTTGCTGGGATGTTGAGATTCTGTTATTGTTCCCTTGCCGGAATTCCTATTTCTATTCTGTTTACTCCCTTTCCCTTTGTTTGTGATTGCTGTTTGGGTGAGGAAGAGTGTTAAAGCACGAAGGGTGATGCCGTGCATTGTTTGATATTGTCTCCCTTGCTGGGATGTTGAGATTACTGTTATTGTTCCCTTGCCGGGATTCCTATTTCTATTCTGTTTACTCCCTTGCCCTTTGCTTGTGATTGCTGTTTGGGTGAGGAAGAGTGTTAAATCATGAAGGGTGATGCCGTGAACTGTTTGCTATTGTGAGGAAGAGTGTTAAATCACGAAGGGTGATGCCGTGCATTGTTTGATATTGTCTTTCTTGCTGGGATGTTGAGATTACTATTATTGTTCCCTTGCTGGCATTGCTATCAATATTCATTGATTATAATGTGAGGAAAGAGAGTACCATTCCGTACCGATATTCATTGATTATACTGTGAGGAAAGAGAGTAAAAGCACGAAGGGTGATGCCGTGCCATGATTTTCATTGATTACATTATACATTGCATAGTGAGGACGAGAGTAAAAGCACGAAGGGTGATGCCGTGCAAGTTTGTGATTTCTGATCCTTATTGATATTCTGGCCTTGTTGTTCCTTTCTTTATTTGAGATTTCTTATATGAAACTGCTATCACCCCATAGCATGTTCCCCTTCCTTTATTGATTGTTTTTCTCCCTGTATTCTTTTCCGTTGTATATATATACACTTATTCGAACTGCACAGGTTTATTTGGTAGTCTGGTTCTAGCCTCATCACTACTTCACCGAGGTTAGGCTAGTCATTTACCAGTACATGGAGTCGGTTTTACTGATGCTACACCTGCACTTCTTTATGTTGTGCAGATTACGCAGCTGGACCCGGAGGATATCATTAGTGGGAGTGTCTTCCAGCTTATCCTAGAGGCTTCAAGGTGTACCCGCTGGCGTTCGTGGGCCTTGGCGTCTCTCCCATCCCTATGTCTTTGCTTCTTTCTTGTTTTTCCTCTAGTTTCAGAGACAATCATGTATTTCCTTTCAGACTTTGTATTTATCTCTCTTATAGACAGTTCGTGAGTTGTGACTCCAGGTTTTGGGAAAATCATGCGTCGATGTATCATGTTGTCTTTACTTAGTTTTGAACTATATTTTATTTCCGCTGTTAAGTTGTGAACTACTTTATCTTGTTCTGTTGATTCGAGGTTATCATGCTAGTTTAATTGTACACGTTGGCTTGTCTAGCGGGTTCAACGTTAGACGCCATCACGACCCGATAGTGGGATTTTGGGGCGTGACTGCTAAGTTCATATAGTGTTTTGGGACTTGATGGTATGTTTGGTTGAGGTCCGGGGTCCTCGGATGAGTTTCGAGTGGTTAACGGATCATTTTTGGACTTTGGCTGATGGATGATATCTGCTGGTATGCATCTTCTTATTGCTCTTACGCGTTCGCGAGAGGAGCCCCGCGTTCGCGAAGGGTTAGTGTGAGTTGGAAGAGGAAGAACTCTTGAGTTAGAATTTTGAGGTTTTGAATGGGATTTGATTATCGGATTTGAGTAATTTGGTATGGTTAGGCTCGTGAGTGAATGTGATTTTGGGTTTTGTCGAATTTCGAGATGTGGGCCTGAGGCCGGTTACAGGACGATTTCGGATTTTGGGTAGAATTTCATGTTTTCTTTATGGGATTTGTTCCTTTAACCTATATCGATCACCTCGTATTGCTTGTGGCTAGATTCTGGGCATTTGAAGACCGTATTGAGAGGCAAGTGCATTTCAGAGTAGGACTTTTGCGCAATTGAGGTAAGTAACGCTTTCAAACTTGGTTATGAGGTTTCAGAACCCCGAAATATGTATTATATGATTGGTATTAAGGTGACACACATGCCAAGTGACGGACGTGCGGGCGTGCACCGTGAAAATTGTGACCTGGTTAATTCCATGGCACTGTGTAGTGATAATATCATGATGATATCCGTGTTCTTATCATGTGATAAAGTAATTGAGCCGTCAATCATGTTAAATATCATGTTTAGGCTTATTGCCGGTACTGTTGAGACCCAAAGTGGTCGTTTCTTGCTGACTTACTGTTTTTACTGATATTTCACACTCAATCATATACATGCATTTCATGTCATATACCAGTCTCAGTTGCTATCTATTGAATCATCATATTACTATTTCGGGCTAGTTTCATGATATTTTGGGCCCATAAGTGAGACTGGAGAGATTGATGACTGAGTGAGGCCGAGAGCCAATTGTGAGTGACAGATATGGGATCGGGCTGCACGCCACAGTGGATATATTAATGTTATGATAGGGCTGTAGGAGACGCTCCGGAGTCTGTAACACACCCCCAGTGAGCGCGGTTGATATTATTGAGGGACGGATCTTCCCTGGACATGGATTTGGTCCGAAGTACTTGTTACTTGGATATGGATCTTCTTCACAGGGCTGGATTGGCCTTTCCTTGGTACTGGGTGAACTATGGTCAGTGTTGTATATATTCCGAGATAGATCTTCCCTGGTCCGTATGAGTCATATACATTACCGGGTGGTTGAGCTATCGAGAGTGTAGGCATTTGAGGCTGACAGCATGGTGCATCACTTATAGTATGTGCATTGGCATGTAGTGACAACAAAGTTATACTCATTTTACTGTACGAACCTGCTTTACTTTACTGTTTTGAGTTGCCTATTTGATTTAAGAGCATGCCTATGTTTCTGCACAATTATTTCCATCTTATCTGTACCAATTGAGTTTGTCACTATCTTCAGTCCAAAGTTTGGACTTGTTACTTACTGAGTTATATGTACTCACATTACTCCCTGCACCTTGTGTGCAGATCCATGTGTCTCTGGTCACGGCGGCTGCTGCTGATTGATGCATCAAAGTTTGGGGACTATCGAGGTAGCTGCATGGCATTTGCGGGCCTTGATTTCCCTTCCTTATTCTATCTGTACTTTCAATTTATTCTCTAAATACAGTTGTGGATTGTATTTTGGTTTTTAGATGCTCATGTACTCAGTGACGCCCCAATTTTGGGATGGTTATATCGTCTTTTGGATAATTCTGTTTTTAAAAGGTTTTTCTTTAAATGTTAAATTGTGCCGCTGTTATTTCTAAAAGTGTTTTTTCCGTGTTGGAAAGATTGAGTTGAGGCTTTCCTAGTTCCACGATAGGCGCCATCACAACGATCGTTTTTGGGTCGTGACAAGCTGGTATCAGAGCCTAGGTTACATAGGTCTCACGTGTCATGAGCGGGTTTAGTAGAGTCTTGCGTATCGGTACGGAGATGTTTGTAATTTTCTTCGAGAGGCTGCGGAACCCTTCGAAATATGTCACCTTCTTTAATTCTTGTCGTGCGAATATGTTGATTCTATTAATAAACTTCTATTATTTCATTCTCTCACAGATGGTGAGGACATGTACCACCGTGCAGGAGGGGCAGCCACTAGTACCACCAGCCAGGGCCGCGTTAGGCCGAGGCCGCGGCAGGGGTAGAGGTGCAGCCCGTACCATAGTTGGGATAGTACATGCAGATCCACCAGTAGCCCCAGATCAAGACCAGGTCCCAGTTGCGGATGCACCAACGGGACCGGCTCAGGCACCACCTGTGCCCATCGTGATTCCTGGCTTTTAGGAGGCCCTATCTCAGATTCTGATCGAATGCACAGGCCTTGCTCAGGCGGTCTCAGTTTCGACAGCAACAACCACTTCTCAGGCCGGGGGAGGCACTCAGACTCCCGCCGCCCGCACACCTGAGCAGGTTGTACAGGGACTCCAGATACCGGGGATAACACCGGCCCAGCCGGTTGCAGCTTCTCATGACTATGTAGTTCCTTCTATGCCTGAGGATGAGCAACGTAGATTGGAGAGGTTTGGGAGACTCCAGCCTCCATCTTTCAGTGGTGCAGAGAGAGAGGATGCACATGGCTTCTTGGACAGGTGTTAGAGGATACTCTGTACAACAGGTGTTTTGAAGAACAGTGGGGTCTCGTTCACTACTTTTCAGTTCTCTGGGGCTGTATTCAGTTTGTGGGAGGCTTACGAGAGGCGTAGGACGATCGACGCAACACCCCTTACCTGGAAGCATTTCTCCGTTATCTTTCTGGAGAATTTCGTGCCTCATCCCTGTAGAGAGGAGCTGCACAAACTGTTTGAGCAGCTCCATCAGGGTGATATTTCTGTGACGCAGTATGAGATGCAATTATCAGAGTTGGCCCATCATGCCATCTGGTTGGTTCCCACACACAGGGAGAGGATCAGGAGGTTCATAGATGGTCTCACTTTTTAGCTGCGATTGCTTATGACCAGAGTGAGAGTGTCTGGTGCTACTTTTGATGAGGTTGTCGACATTTCTCTTCATATTGAGATAGTTCACAGTCAGGAGCAGGTTGAGAGGGAGGCCAAGAGGCCTCATGGAAATGGTGGATTTAGCGGTGCTCCTTTTGAGGGTCAGTTCCATCACGGTAGGGGTCGTCCATTCAGACATGCTCAGACGACTTGCCTAGTTCACCGTGGTGCATCCTTTGGCCATGGGTCACACAGTAATCAACAGGGACAATCATCATTCAGTTCACTACCAACTCAGAGTTTGTCTCACGCACCATTAACTCACGGTTCATCTATGTCAGGACCTTCTAGTAGTTATTCCGGTGCTCGGTGTTCCCTTCAATCCCCACTTCCATTTGCAAGGAGAGGTTGCTTTGAATGTGGAGATTTGGGTCATATCTAGAGGTATTGTCCCCACCTTTCAGGAGGTTCAGCTCAGCAGAGAAGTAAGCCTACGATTTCAGCACCAGTTACTTCACCACCCGCCCAGCCAGCTAAGGGTGGAGCTCAGTCAGCTAGGGGTCGCCCGAGAGGGGGAGGCCAATCCGGGGGTGTCCATGCCCGTTTCTGTGCTCTCCCTGCCAGACCAAATGTTAGTGATGCCGGGGTTTCCGAGGGTTGAGTGGATCGGTTCTATAGACCATGTTCCTAGTAGAGTGATTTAATACTTGAAAGCTCGACGGATGGTTGAGAAGGGTTGTCTATCCTATTTGGCCTTTGTGAGGGATGTTAGTGTAGAGGCCCCTGTTATTGATTCTGTTCCCGTTGTGCATGATTTTCTGGATGTGTTTCCTGCAGACCTGCCGGGCATGCCGCCTGGCAGTGATATTGACTTCGGTATTGATTTGGTGCCGGGCACTCAACCCATTTCTATTCACCATATCATATGGCACTGACTGAGCTGAAGGAGTTGAAGGAACAACTTCAGGAACTCCTTGATAAGGGGTTTATTCGGCCTAGTGTATCACCTTGGGGTGCACCGGTTCTATTTCAAAATAAGAAGGATGGTACTATGAGGATGTGCGTTGATTACAGACAGTTGAACAAGGTCACAGTCAAGAACTGTAACGACCCGATCAGTCATTTTGGGAATTTAAGCTTCATTTGGTGGTGTAAGGTCTTGAACAACTTCACATTGTGCATATTGACTTACGTGCGTGTTTGGATTCAGTTACCGGGTAATCCGGAGTCGAATTGGAAGGAAATTTTTAATTTTTGAAGCTTAAGTGATGGAAGTTGCCCGGAGGTTTGAATTTTGAGTAAACGGCCTCAGAATGAGTTTTGGGTGATGCCAACAGCTTCGTATGATGATTTTGGACTTAGGCGCGTCTCCGGAATTGGTTTTGGAGGTCCATAGAGTAAATTGAGGTAATTCGGCGAAAGTTAGAATTTTGATGATTTCGGCCGATAGGTTAAATTTTGATATCGGGCTCGGAATGGAATTCTGAGAGTGGAAGTAGGTCCGTTGTGTCATTGTATGACTTGTCTGCAAAATTTGGCATCGTTCCAGATTGAATTGATAGGTTTTGACACGATTTTTGATATTTGAAGATTTGAAAATTTATAAGTTTGATTTTTGGTTTGATTTGTCGTTTTGGCGTTGTTTTATGTGATGTGAGACCTCAAGTGAGTCTGTGTTAGGTTATATGACTTGTTTGTGTGATTAGACAGGGTCCCGGGGGGTCTCGGGTGGGTTTCGGATGAGCTTCGGGACATTTTCCCTATTTTTTGGTCTGCTGTATGTTTTATGATCTTTGCTTCTATGCGATCGCGTAGTGTTCTGTGAGCCGCCCATCTTTTCCTTCTATGCGATCGCATAGATTCAGACACGATCGCATATGTACACTTTCTCCTTCTTCGCGATCTCACTCCTAGTGTCGCGTTCGTGATGCACAACTGGGCAGTAGCCAATTTTCCATTCTATGCGATCGCATTACTTTACCCGCGATCGCGTAGTACAAATTGAGCAGTGGCCTTTTTCCTTCTATGCGATCGCATCTTCTCGTCCGCGATCGCATTGAACAAAATACCTGGGCATACAATTTATATCTTCAAAATCGAAGGTTTCACCATTTTATCACATTTTGACTTCTAGAGCTCGGTTCTTGGCGACTTTTGATGGGTTTTTAACGAAATTCGATTGGATAAGTGTTCTTCAACTAGAATTATATTCCATGATTTTATCTTTATTTTTATTATTTAATTTGTGTTTTGAGTTGAGAAAAGGGTGGTTTTGAAAGAAAGTTTCTAAAAAAATCATGATTTGAGGGACCAAATGGTATCAAAATTTGATAAACTTTGTACAGTTGAACTTGTATCGGAAAGGGTATTCGGATTTTGTAAAATTTGACGGGTTCCGAGGTGCGGTCCTGGGGTTCGACTTTGGGGTCGGTTTTTATATTTTTGTAAAGATTGAAACTTTATTATTCGGAATAGTTCCTTATACGTTTTATGTGTATTTTGAAGTTGTTTTAGTTGATTTTGAGCCGTCCGGAGGTCTTTTCTCCCGAGAAGTCTATTTTTGAGTACCGGCTTGTCATCTTTGAGGTAAGTATCTTGCCTAACCTTGTGTGGGGTAATTACCCCTTAGGATTGAGTCTTCTATGTTGTTTGTAGTCCGTGTACAACAAAGTGATGAGCGTGCTCAGAATTATGTGTGGAAAGTTGGCCCTTTAGGAATCTTACGTCCTTATATTCGTTGAGTATGAATTGTTCTTGACATGATTGAATTTCCTAATATCTAGTTTCATCTTCACTTGCTTAAATGTAGGATTTCTTACTTTTGGATTTACTCCTCTTGCCTATTTGACTCCTAATTGAGTTATCTGAAGAATTTACTCCTTTTACTGTCATGCTAGGTCCTTTTAACTGCTTATCTCATCCTATAATGTTTTGGTCTTAACTGAAGTTATGATTATTCTCCTGCTGCTTGTCCTTAAGTGAAATTGTTGAACATCCTCGTAACTGCTCAACCTTAAAGGAAGTTTAGATATTCTATACCTTAGTTGACTTGCCCTTATATGGAGTTATCGGATTAGTGTGAGTTTTCTTGTTGTTGAACCGTGCATTTGGGTATGACTCCTATACATTATTTTTTCTTCCTTGTTGAGATGTCCTATTTATGCCTAGTATTTTTTGTTGTGCTTATTCCTTGTGAACTAGCCTTGCTTTTCTTGGGATCAAAGGTTCTTGAATTGATGTATCTATCGTATCTTGTATTATTGTCAGTTTTTGTGGTTGTACTTGTTGTCGTGATGCACGAGGTTTTTGCCATGCTATTGTGGTTATTGTGATGCACGAGGTTTCTGCCGTGCAGTTATGGTATGGGGGTTTGCACGAGGTTTCTGCCGTGCCGTGTTTCCTATTGATATTGAACATGCGGCGTGACAAGGCGGGATTTGTATATGTGGGTTGCACATATGGCGTGACAAGGTGGGAACATGTTTATGCACATGTGGCGAAACAAGTCGGGCATATACTTTACTATTTCACACGTGGCGAGACAAGGTGGGTTAGGTCAGGGATTGTTTGTGATACTTGTGTTGGCCTGGGGGCATTCCTTGTTGTTGATATTGTGTACTGTAGCACTTACTGTGTGAGTTTATTCGCGTGGAAACTTGTGAGATGAAAATGTACGTGTTGCCCTTTTTCTTTCCTTATGTTTATTGGTTGTTGAAATCATGTTAGGACACCTGCACAAGCATACACGTAGTCAAGTACTACTAATGGATTTAGGGCTCCTTGTTGTTGTCAAGTATAGATACTCTTGTTGTGCTTATCGTATGGGTGGAAATGACCCAATTGGCACGTGAGTCGTACGTGTAGTTAGTACTCGAATGAGGGCGCAAGATGCCAAGTGCTAGGGTTCGAATATTGGGACCCATAAATGGTGAATTGTCCGAGGTTCAGAACCTCGTGGAGATGGCTACGAATTTGATGTAGAAGTAGTTGAAGTTGTTGAGTCATTACCTGTACGTGTTGTATATTTATGTGCCGAATTTGTTTGTGTTCTATTCAGTCTTTGTGTTACTTCATGGTTTTCCGCTGATACTTATTGTTTTCCTTCTTTATCGAATTCACTGTCTTGTTAGCTATATTGCGTAGCCTTTATGTACATATCATTATTTCCCTGATTCCTATGTTGATACTTGTTCAGTTTTATTAGACCAGTGGGTGCCTTGACTAGTCCTCGTCACTACTTCACCGAGGTTAGTCTTGATACTTACTGGGCACCGTTGTGGTGTGCTCATACTACTCTTCTGCACATTTTTGTGCAGATTCCAGGTTTTGGCATAGCCGGCCGATTGATTGTTAGCAATGCGGTTGCTGTTGTGGAGACTCAAGGTAAAACCGCTTCAACGTTCGCGGTTTTGAAGTCACCATCATATATTTCTGTTTGCACTGTTGTGCTTCTCTCTGAACAGTGGTATTTTTAGGAGTTTTAGTGTAATTTCTTTAAAGCTTATGACTTGTACTACCGGATTTTGGGAATATGAAATGTATAAGGAATTATTTATTTCAGAAAAATATTAGATTTTATTTATTATTGTTGGTATTCCGTGAATATTAGGCTTACCTAGTCCTTAAGACTAGGTGCCATCTCGATACCCAACGGAGGAAAATTTGGGTCGTGACAAGAACAAGTATCCTTTTCCACGTATTGATGATCTACTTGACCAAATTCAGGGAGCGAGGGTTTTCTCTAAGATCGATTTGAGGTCAGGGAATCACCAGTGAGATTTACACTGATCACCGGAGTTTGTAGCATCTGTTCAAGCTGTCTCGCACCCCTTTTTCCTCGCACGAGTCAGGTGCGGAGAGATCGGGTTCATGACATTCTGGACAACTCCTTAAAGGAAGAGGTTTAAGGAAGAGTCACCACCTAACGATTTTGTGGTGCGTTAGGGCACCTAGAGTAGATAACTCATGAACTAGTTTGCATTACCAGAGATTGGGTAAGGGCTTGAAGTTATCCTAAGGGGAAGGTGTTAGGCACCTCTCAAGATCCACAACTGTTGGTCCCAGCCAAGAAGTTTTGTGAATTGGACGGTAAACAAATAGCAAGTAAGGTTCATATAAGAGGGGATTTCAAACAAGTATGAAAATCTTTTAAAGGGTTTTCGGGAAAAACATCAGAGTAAAACATTTGAAAAGAATTGTCCTAGGTTTAAAATAATACGGATCACATCAATGCAATACCCGGTAATCACTCCTCGAAGAGGGGCTACACGTGGTATTAGCGCACCGGTCATCATATCCGCATTCTACCCTTACCACCCCGTAGAAGTTATTTAAAGAAGCGCGTGCTGGTCACGAAGGCTTATTGCGTGCTATTACCCGTCCCGTTCTATAAGTCCCGGAGGGTGTTTAGGACTACTAAATCCTACAAGGTGAGTACTAGGTTGAACCCCTAGGTTTAAAGGATAAAATTCTGAGCGACATATAAAACAATTAGGACTACAAATATGGGAACACATAAGGGCAGATAAGAAGCTCACAGATTCCTCCACAGGTAAACACATACATAGCACGTCTCAAACACAACCAAGGTCTCAAAGGCAGGATTTAAAACATGAGTTTTAGAAAACAGTAGGTTTCAGAAGTTTAACAAACGACTGATAAAGCAGGGAATTTAAAAGGACATAATAGTTTTTGAGAAGAGAGATTGATTGGAAATCCAGTAATTTAAAGACAATAGAAGGATGTAACAGTGATGAAGTTTTCAGTAAGAAAATGGATGAGTAGCTTTTAGAAAACCAGTAATTAGAAGTAAAGCGAGATTTTAAATAAAGTAGAGTAATTTCCAACAGGAGTGACTTACTTTGAAATGAAGCAAGAATCAGTAGTTTAAAGGGAGTTTTAGTAAAAGGAAAATGAGTGCACAATTTCAAGAACCAGTAATTTAAAAATAGAGCAAGGGTTTAGGAAAAACAAAATGATTTGCATGAACTTCAGGAAAAGAGAATCGTTTTGAAAATCCATCAGTTTCTGGAGTAAAAGTAGTGACAAACAACAAGGTTCTGATTTTTTCAGAAGAGACTGATTAATTTTAAAGATCTCTTTCAATACAGGCAATACATAAAACAATTGATTTTAGTTTTAATAAGTATTAGGCCGAAGGTTTTCCTAGGCGTCCGTTTATATACTGATTATGCACACATTGATTATGAGTCCTGAAGCATGATTTCTAGATTCAAATGCAGAAGCAGTATCATTACGACATATTTTATTATAGTCATTAGCTATGAACAAGATTTCTAAAGTAAATAGGAGTATAGTAGAGATGCTGAAGTAACCAACCTAAACATGGTTTCTAATGCATGGTATACATGTCCTAAGCATGATACTATTGCACACATAGGTAAAGTAAATCCTATGATCATGATTTCCACCCATAACTATATTAAACATGTGTAGTCCCCTCCCATATTCACTATCCTTCCCCATGCATTAGTTTACAAATTATTACAGGCCGAATAAAGAATTACAGAACTGAAAGGAAAATAAGAAGCTACTTCTATAGAGAGCCTTCAATCAGGCCCATATCTCCCAACCTCAATCCTTTCGAGTTTCATAGCCTTACATGGTCTGGGTGCGGCAAAGCTCCCTAGGGCCCTCGTGGGGGTCCCTGGCCAATACCAGCACCCAGATATAATTACCAAAGTTGAAAAAGTGTAGTGTGGAATTACCAGCCTCAGTGCATCAAAGTTCAGAGGGAACTCATGGGTTCCCTAAGCAAGGCTTACACTGAGGGGGTGGAACCTAGATCTCTAGGAGTAATGTGAAGTGCCAAAAGTGATGTTGAAAAGAAAAGAAAGGGTTTTGAAAGATATTTATTTGAAACATTTCATAAACCAGAGAGTTTGCTTGATAAAAACTGTTTGGAAAAGAGAGTGATAGTAATAGTCTAGAATAACCTTAAAAAGTGCACACACAGAATCACACAGGTTAAACTACTACAAGCAAGGAGCAGTGGGAGTGGGGACATGTAAAACATATAACTATAGACAATCCAGTAGGGGTATTGGAATGGTTTAGACATGTTCAGAGATTGTTTGCCCTGACATAACCACTAACCAAACATAAGGAGTCACATAGATAGGTTCAAAGGATTGGGGGTACAACACAATCATGAAAACAACTAATGGATATGCCCAAAACACATAGGACAAGAGAGATAATAGCATGCTGAGGATGTATTCTAGTTGCAAGTTTCACAGAAGAACCATAAGTAAAAACAGACTAAGAACAATAAGAACTGAAACAAGTAGAGAATTATGTTGTTGATGAAGCTTAAAATTTAATATAAGGCATACTAGTGAAGAGGAAAGCAAGCAGAGTGAGAGAGCAAGACAAGAGCACAATGGTTAGCCTTGGCTTATAGCCGGCTAACAGTAACCAAGAGCAAGGAAGAGTAGTAGAGCAGATAACTTTTTTTAAGAAAGAGAGAGTTCTAACACAAGTCAGTGTGTGTAAGAGAAAGCTTAGAACATTGTTGGTGTTCGTGTCTTGTTTAATGAAAGAGAATGAGTACTTATAGTTGAAAACAGGTGATCAAAATAAGGTAAGAATCATAGATGCATGGTAATAAGAGAAGGCAGAATCAAATCAGTGTGAAAAAATACACGGTTTCCTTAAATTATGGGATTTAAAAATTCAAATGGTAAAGACACATAGGCATATAAGGTAAATAAAGTCAACACCATACTAAATAAGGAAAGAATAGAGGTATACTAAGTAATAGGGAACTCGGAATCAATTAACCAAAAAATTAAGGTAATTACCCCTTAAGTCAAGGGATTCGAACTCAAACGGTAAACACATAATCATATAAGGCAAAGTAAAGTCAATCAAGATTAAGCAAGGAAAGACTCAGGGTTTATTAAGCATAAAGTAGACAATTAAGACCAGATTCAGAAAGTCGGAATAGTTCAGTAAATAGAGAAAATTAATAAACAAGGTAAGCGAATCAATTAGTCTAAACAAACAGGCAGAATTTTTTTTAGGGATTTGAAAGAAATATTCTCAATCATATCATTCAATAAGGGAATCAAGGTCAGTCAAGAGGGATTCATGCTCCAAATTTCAACACATATATAGAGAAGCTAATAATCATAGCAACGGACAAGTTCAGAGATACATAAACAATCACATATAGATAACACGAGCATGTTAGGCCTTAGAAACTCAATAGAACATATTCAAGGGACAGAAACTTAAGCAAAGAGAGAGTCATGCTAATACACAGAACCAAACATAGAAAAATTAGGGTTTTAACACAGGCGAGATAACAATCACAAAATCATCATGATATGCAGAGAATAGACTTAAGAGCGAAGAGAAACTCAGTTAAAACCCAACATAGAAGAGGTTCTGAGAAGCCCTAATTTTTAAAGGGAAGCAAAACGTTTTAAAACTGAAGATCTTTAGAAATTTTTTTGAGAATAGTGTAAAATATGAAGAAACAAGTTTAAATCGTCAAAAATACCAGAGATTTAAGAGGTTTAGGCAAAAATTAAGGTTTTATAAGAAATCAGAGAAAATCGTAGAACCTGCCGTGGAACTCAAAGATCGTGGTGGTTATGGCATGGTCGTGTCAAAACCCCACCGGAGAGGGCCAGAAACAACCCAAGCAGGAACCCCAGCGGCCAGTAGGCATGGTCGAGACCTTCGAAGGCTTCAGAGATGAGGTGAGCTAGACGGAGGATATATCGTGGAGGCTTGTAGTCGAAAGGAGAGAGGTCGGAGGTGGCCGAAGACGGGCTGAGCTCCATTGGAGAAGAAGGTGAACTAGGGAAGGTTTTATAGAGATTAAAGAGAGAGAGAGACCAAAGATAGCAAGACGAGGGGTCTCGAAAATGAGGGGACGGGGAGAGGGGTAGTTAGGATTAATTAAGGAAAGATTTTATCCGGACTGTTGATCAAAATTGATCAACGGTCAAGATTTGGCAAGAGTTGGGTCGGGTATGGGTAGGATTTGGGCTTGGGTCTAGGTTAGTTCAATTGGGCTGGGGTTTGGGTTCAATTTAGGCTAAGTTTTATAAAATGGCTAAATGTTAAATACCCAAGAAAATAGGATAATTAATTAATTAAAATAGCTAATAATTTTATAAAATGAAATTAATTTTAAATAGGTAAAATTACAGTAATTAACTAATATTAAGTTTAAAAATGCATAAGTTTTGAATTAAAATAATACAAAATATTCAATTGGGCTATAATTGTAAAATTACTATAATTAAAATTAAATGAGACCCAATTGGCTAATTTGTGAAATAATTGAATTCTAATGGACAAAAAATGATTAAAAATAGCATAATGAGCTGGGAAACATTTTGAAATATTTATAAAATAATTTAGGGATAATTATTTAAATATGAAATATTAAATAAATATGAAGATAATTTTAATAAAAAAATATAGAGAAATAGGGAAAAATACTCCTTATTACAAAGAGTGATTTTGAAAGCATATATGTAAATTTGAAAATAATTTGAGGAAAAATTGGGTATCAACAACTGCCCCTCTTTACCCGGGAAGGATGAAAGAGCTGCCGGGTAAAGATAGGATGTCAATTTTGACCGAATGGAACTCTGTGAGAGAATTAGGCCGTACCCTGGCTTCTGAGCTGCCTACATATCCCTGGTTTTACAAGAATCAGGCCGTATGTAGTTCCGGAATCATCGGCGAAATATACCAGTGATGTTTCACTAGAGCGGACGCAAGGTGCGAGGTAAGGTAAAATAGGAAGGTTTTACGGGGTTGTATCGGAGAACTGGAGCGATCGCTCTTGCCTGGTTGGCTGTTCCGGCCGGATTACCTGCAAATAAATAACAAGCATATATCGTTCATAATATAAACATGATGCAAGTTCCCCTTGGACTATGAATGCTGTCTCGGGACAATTAAGGATGATTGTCCTTAGACCATGATGTCCTGGGCCATGAATCGCTTGGTGCGGGATTCGCATGCTATGAAATGATATTTTCGTCCATGAGGATGGTGCTTCCGAACCATGGTTCCTTTGAATAATGATATGCAAGTTGAATAAAAGAGATCCTCACGCCATGAAATGATGTTCTCGGGCCATGAATATGGTGCCTCCGAACGATGACGCCTTTGGACAAGTTGGCGATATTTCAGCCCATGAAGAATGCAGTGGTATCATGCCGACAAGACAAAGTTTAGTGTTTCGATTTGCGAAAGAAAAGAGGGGCAAAGCTTAGCCTGAGAGAAGTATAAATAAGTAACGACACGAAAGGTGGTTGCTTTGAAGAGATAGATAGGAGCTTTATGCAATGAAGTAAAATGCAGGGGAGGTAGCGTAGAACCTAGAAAGGCAGAATGATAGCCTTATGAAATGCAAGAAATAAAATGCAGGGGAGGTAGCGGAGAACCTCGGAAGGCAGAATGGTAGCCTTATGCAATGCAGGAAATAAAATGCAGGGGAGGTAGCGGAGAACCTCAAAAGGTAGAATGGTAGCCTTTACGCAATGCAGGAAATAAAATGCAGGGGAGGTAGCGGAGAACCTCAGAAGGCAGAATGGTAGCCTTATGCAATACAAGAAATAAAATGCAGGGGAGGTAGCGGAGAACCTCGGAAGGCAGAATGGTAGCCTTATGCAATGCAGAAAATAAAATGCAGGGGAGGTAGCGGAGAACCTCGGAAGGCAGAATGGTAGCCTTATGCAATGCAGAAAATAAAATGCAGGGGAGGTAGCGGAGAACCTCGGAAGGCAGATTGGTAGCCTTATGAAATGCAGGAAATAAAATGCAGGGGAGGTAGCGTGGAACCTCGGAAGGCAGAATGGTAGCCTTATGTAGTGAATGAAATAAAATGCAGGGGAGGTAGCGTGGAACCTCGGAAGGCAGAATGGTAGCCTTATGCAGTGTGGGAAAATAAACGACAGTAAGAGTTCTTAGCTGATGATAAACTACGGTGATATGATTGTGGTGAATAATCGTTGTTTGTGATGATAGTAGGCATCGGCTTGTGCGATGAGTTTGGGAGCGTGTCCTTAAGAAATATGCATCTTGCGAAGATAGCAATGTGTTCTGGGCTTTCGCTGTCTTGGTGCCTGCATCCAAAGAAAAATTGTGAGTTTTGTAAAGGGGAAGCTTCGTTTGCATTCCCACCGGCTCGGCTCGGCCTGTCTGCTTGATAACGAGGACTTTGTTGTTCATATCACAGGGGAAGCATTGCTAAATAAGCTATTTTTTGAGAAAGAAAATATGCATGGTTTTATAAAAACATATAATTTAAAGTAATAATTTTTGGATTAACCGACGACCATGACGCGGTTCAAGGCATTGCAACCTCTTTTGCTATGGAATTCTGAGGGTCCTCCTCAAAATTCTGCCCCAGCTTGGTGGGTGAATGCTTCCGGCTGTTGCTTGTGCGGTGCTCGGCTGCATTTGCTTTGGAATTTTGAGGTCCCTCCTCAAAATTCTGCCCCAGTTTCCATTCGTGGGGTAAATGAAATTTTATTAAAATGTGACCGAACCCATAGGGCTGCCTACGTATCCCCTCTTAAATAGGAATCAGGTCAGGCGTAGTTCAACTTACAACATTTGATAAAAGCATGAAAGTTACACATAGTAGCGGTTGACTGCATCTAAGTTGATTGGCTTTGGCCAGATTTCTCCATCCATTTCTACAAGTATGAGTGCTCCTCCTGTCAACACTCAGTGAACCATGTACGGGCCTTTCCAATTGGGAGAGAATTTCCCTTTTGCTTCGTCTTGGTGAGGAAAGATCTTCTTTAACACCAACTGCCCCGGTGTGAATCGTCTCGGCTTGACTTTCTTGTTAAAGGCTCTGGTCATTCTGTTCTAATATAGCTGACCATGACAAATTGTGTTTATTCTTTTTCCGTCTATGAGGGCCAATTGCTCATAACGGCTTTGTACCCACTCAACATCGCTGGGTTCGGCTTCTTGTATGATTCTCAGGGATGGAATTTCGACCTCAGCAGGAATAATTGCTTCTGTACCATAAACAAACATGTAAGGAGTTGCCCCAGTTGATGTGCAGACTGTGGTGCGGTATCCCAATAAGGCGAATGATAACTTCTCATGCCATTGCTTGTGCTTCTCTATCATCTTTCTCAATATCTTCTTGATATGCTTGTTGCAGCCTCAACGACTCCATTCATCTGAGGTCTCTATGTTGTGGAATTATTGTGTTTGACCTTGAAGGTTTCACACATGTCTCTCATCAGGTCACTGTTGAGGTTGGAACCATTATCGGTAATGATTGACTTTGGAACTCCGAATCGACAAACTATGCGGTCGCGGACAAAGTCGGCAATGACTTTCTTAGTAACCGCTTTGTAAGAGGCTACTTAGACCCATTTGGTAAAGTAATCAATGGCAACCAGAATAAACCTGTATCGTTGGAGGCGGCAGGCTCGATTGGTCCAATAACATCCATGCCCCAGGCGGCGAACAACCATGGTGAACTTGTTGTATTAAGCTCACTCGGAGGTACATTTATCATATCCCCATGTATCTGACAACGGTGGCACTTTCGGACATACTGGATGCAATCCGTTTCCATGGTCATCCAGAAATAACCGACCTGAAGTATCTTCTTTTCTAGAACGAACCCCTTCATATGAGGATCGTATGTACCAACATGTATCTCCTCCAATAGTTTTGTTGCTTCTTTTGCTTTGACACACCTTAGTAAACCCAAATCAGGAGTCCTCCTATACAAGATCCCTCCCCTGTGAAAGAAATTGTTTGACAACCTTCGAAGTGTGCGTTTCTGAGTAGCGTTTGCCAGTTCTGGATATTCTCTTTTTGCCAAGTATTCCTTGATATCATGAAACCAAGGCTTTCTGTCTGCTTTTTCTTCAACATGGGCGCAGTAGGCCGGCTGATTGTGGATCCTCACTGGGATGGGATCGATGAAATTTTTGTCTGGATGCTGGGTCATAGATGATAAGGTAGCCAATGCATCGGCGAACTCATTCTGGATTCTGAGGACGTGCCGGGACTCTATCTTTGTGAACCTCTTTCTCAAGTCCTGTACACAATGTAGATATGGCAGTATCTTGGAATTCTAGGTCGCCCATTCTTCTTGTACCTGGTGTATCAATAGGTCTGAATCACCGATCACTAATAATTCCTTAACGTTCATGTCGATGTCCAAGTTGAGCCCCAAGATGCAGGCCTCATATTCAACCATGTTGTTGGTGCAGGGGAACCTGAGTTTGGCGGATACTGGATAGTGCTGACCGGTTTCTGATATTAAGACTGCCCCAATACCTACGCCTTTGAAGTTTGCAGCCCCATCAAAGAACATCCTCCAACCATCGTAGGATTCTGCAACGTCCTCTCCTACGAATGACACTTCTTCATTAGGGAAATACGTTTTTAATGGTTCGTATTTCCCATCCACAGGATTTTCAGTGAGATGATCTGCTAATGCTTATCCCTTGACCGCCTTCTGAGTCACGTAAATAATGTCGAACTCACTTAACAGGTCCATTTGGCCAGTTTGCCAATGGGCATGGGCTTCTGAAAGATGTATTTCAACGGATCCATCCTTGATATAGGTACGTTGTATATGCAAAGAAATAATGCCTCAACTTTTGTGTGACCCAAGTCAGAGCACAACAAGTGCATTCCAATAAAGAGTACCGGGCTTCATATGGAGTGAATTTCTTGCTAAGATAGTAAACGACCTGCTCTTTCCTTCCTGTTTCGTCATGTTGCCCAAGAACGCAATCGAAAGCTCCATCTAATACAGCAAGGTAGAGTAACAGAGGTCTACCTAGATCGGGCGGTACCAGGACTGGTCGTGTTGAGGGGTACTCCTTGATTCTATCAAAGGCCTTTTGACAATCATCGGTCCATTTGGTTGCAACATCCTTTCTCAACATTTTGAAGATTGGTTCACAAATGACAGTAGACTGGGCTATGAACCGGCTGATGTAATTGAGCCTCCCCAGGAAACTCATAACATCCTTCCTGTTCTTTGGTGGGGGCAATTATTGGATGGCTTTGACCTTTGATGGATCTAGTTCTATTCCTCGGTGACTGACGATGAAACCTAGTAACTTGCTAGTAGGAACCCCGAATGCACACTTCGCAGGGTTAAGTTTCAAATTGTACTCCTTAACCTGTTGAAGAACTTCCTCAGATATTCCATATGGTCAGTGGCTTTCCTTGATTTGATGATGACGTCGTCCACATATACCTCGATCTCCTTGTGAATCATATCGTGTAATATAGTAGTCATGACCCTCATGTAGGTGGCCCCTGCATTCTTCAGACTGAATGGAATCATCTTGTAACAATACACTCCCTATGGCGTAACGAATGCCGTTTTCTCAGCATCTTCCTCGTCCATCCAAATCTGGTGGTAGCCAGCAAAACAATCTACAAAGGATTGCAGCTCATGCTTAGCGCAATTGTCAATTAGGATGTGTATATTTGGCAAAGGGAAGTCGTACTTTGGACTGGCCCGGTTGAGATCCGGGTAGTCGACACAGACTCTAACCTTCCCATCTTTCTTTGGCACATGCACGATGTTGGCTAACCATGTCGGGTATTCAACCACCTAGAGAACCCCGACGTTGATATGCTTGGTGACCTCTTCTTTGATTTTCAAGCTCATGTCTGGTTTGAACTTCCTGAGCTTTTGCTTCACTGGCGGGCATGTCGGATAGGCTGGCAACTTGTGGGCCACAATAGATGTACTGAGGCCAGTCATGTCATCATACGACCAGGCGAACATGTCCTCATATTCTCTTAAAAACTCTGTATATTCCTCCTTTTCTAATGGCGACAGATGAACGCTGATGCGTGTTTCTTTGACGTTCTCTTCGTTTCCCAGGTTGACAACCTCAGTCTCGTCCAAGTTAGACTTAGGTATATTCTCAAAGTTCTCGACCTCTTTCACAATATCCTCAGGTATATCATCCTCGTCTGAATCGGGATCCGTTTGTTGCGTTGCCTCGTTGCATGTCACAGTCGTCGGTTCATCAAGATAAGTAATAGTGATGCTGTGTAAATAAAGTAATGGGGAGGAAAACAATAGCAAGTAAATATATGATTTATAGATAAATTGCAAATGCTTTGATAAATTGAATAATCATTTGGACATAGGAGCTCTTTCTTGCGGAATTTATAAATTCAAAAAAGGAAGAAAATTTTCTTTTAAATAAATAAGGTGTAAATAAATGCTTGTTTTGTTAGCCTTGATATCCCTAGGCTTGACGGGCTTTGGTCGTCCTGACAGACCAATTCTTGAGATATGATCCTCTGCTCACGACCTGTAAGTAAGGGCCTTCCTCCCCCACTCTTCAAGAATGACACATCAGTCCATGTCCTCATCGTCCAAAAATAAATCCCTCATTGCCGCTAACGCTTCCTCTTCGTCCGTACCGTAGATGATATCAGCTTGCTGTAAAGTTTGTTCTAAGTGAGGTATTGGCTGCTCCAATGAGTAGTAGGGATTGCGCCATGGTGGCGACCAGTCCTTGAATTCCTTCCAAGTGTGCTCATACCCTAGCCCGAAAGAGGTACCGTGCTTCTTGAGTGTTATTGGCTTCGTTATTCCCTGGAGATTTTTACCGAGCCTTTTGCCTGGCTCGTATCCTTTCTAGTTCAAGATGCTCTCGATCTTACTGTCCCACCATTTATCCTTATCAATGGCGTTAACTCGTTCAATGTTGTGGTAGATTTCTCCACCCAGCTTCCTTCTCCCATCAGTGACCAAAAAATTCTGGAGACCGTAGATGTGGTTGCTACCGTCACCATGAATGACTACCTCTTGATGATTCCATTCAAACTTCAACGCTTGATGTAGGGTTGATTCCACGGACCCAGCAGCATGTATCCAAGGTTGCCCTAACAACAAGTTGTAGGATGCGGGCACGTCTATCACCTGTAAGTCTACATCGAACCAGGTTGGTCCCATCTGTAAGCACAAGGTGATTTCTCCCATATTGGACCTTTGCGAACCATCAAAGGCCTTTACATTGATCTCTCCTTCTTTTATATCATGTAGACTTTTGCTCAATTTCTTGAGTGTGATCAGCGGAAAAATGTTGAGTCTTGAACACCCATCAATTAAGATCCTTGTAATGAAGTGATCCTCATATTGCACAGTGATATGCAGTGCTCTATTATGCCCTAACCCCTCGGGCGACAACTCATCTTCATGGAAAGTAATCTTGTGGCTTTCCAGAACCTGGCCCACCATGTTCGCTATCTCCCCGCTAGTGATATTGTCTGGTATGTATGCCTCACTCATCACTCTCAACAAGGCACTCATATGCATCTCAAAATTCTATAATAGAGAGAGGATAGATACCTGAGCTGGTGTCTTGTTCAACTAGTCGAGGATTGAGTACTCTTTGGCTTGGATCTTTCTCCAATAATTGTCTGAACCTATCTCAATGGTGGGAGGACAATTGGCGGCCTGCTTGCTAGATTCAGCCAAATGTTTATGGGTGTAAACTCTGCCAGTTCTGGTCATACCCTGTGCAGTAATGGCTTCCTCAGACTTGCTTTTACCTTTCTCCTTGCTTCAGCTGTGTAGTCCCATGGGATGGCGTTTGAGTAAAGGGGTGGTGTTGTTGACATTGCCACTGGAATAGGTGTGGTCATCTTCATTCCTGCCGGAGTATATGTTATAGGCGGCCGGACTGCTACTTCAAGTGGCCGTACAAACTCAACTTCGATCGGCACTGGGGCCCTTTCTTTTGCGGGCGGTCTCGATTCAAACTCGAGTGAAATGGACATGTTTATCTCAGCATCCCCAGATGGCTGCATCTGAACCACAATTGGGTTGAGAGTAATTGCGGGCTTCTTCAGATCACCCCTGCAATCAGCCCAATTGATCCCTTAGTATCCCAGTCATCATCTACTTCAATCATATGGACACCACCTTTATGGTCTGACAACGGATTATTGCGAACATTAGCAGCAGGGTCCTTGGATAAATGATCTTGTTGTCTATGAGGGTTTGTATCTTGTCTTTCAAGGAACGACATTCCTCGATGATGTGTCCCTTTATGCCGGAGTGGTAGGCACATGATTTGTTTGGGTTGATCAACTGAGAAGGGTTCTCAGGGGTGGCAGCAAGAATGGGTGTGACGTAACCGGAGGCTTTAAGTCTTTCATATAGTTGATCAATGGGCTCGGCTATGGCAGTATACTGTTTTGGAGGGAGACAGTCGAAGTTAGGGCGAGGTCTTGGGAAGTTTTGGCGAGTAGGTGGTGATTGGTACTGAGAAGGTTGGGAATTGTAGGCATTGTAAACGGGGGCTAGTTGGGAGTATCTGGGCGAGGTAGGCTGATATGTGGGTGGTTGATCTTGATATGTGGGTGAGGGTGCCTGGTAACTTGGTAACTTGGAGCTGGTTGGTATGTGAATGAGGGTGTTGGATATACTTGGTATTTGGGCGGGGACTTGGCTTGTTGTGCAACCATCACGGCTCCCACATCCTTTTTTCTGGAAACACCACCAAACTGTAGAGCTTTATTAGTCGCATGTAAAGCTTCAAAGTTGGTAACCATACCGTTTTTGATGCCTTCTTCGATTCTCTTTCCCAATTTGATGATGTCAGAGAACTTGTGACCTTCGACCATCATCAGCCATTCGTAATATTGAGGATCCTGAGCTCGTACAAAGAATTTCTTCATTTGTTCCTCTTCTAAGGCTAGCCTAACCTTGGCAGCCTCTGACCTCCAACGAGTAGCATACTCACGAAAGGTCTCCGTTGGCTTATTCTTTAAATTCTGGATGTAGAATACATCTGGAGCATTCTCCATGTTGAACCTGAATCGATCTATGAAGTCTGTTGCCATGCTTACCCAATTATTCCATTTATTTGGATCCTGGCCGATGTACCAGGACATTGCATCTCCTTTCAAACTCCTCATGAAGAGTTTCATGCGGATTCTTTCATCTTTTTCCACGCCAACCAATTTGTCGCAGTAAGTTCTCAAATGGACTCTTGGATCACCAGTACCATCGAACATCTCAAACTTAGGAGGTTTGTACCCCTCGGGTAGTTCAATATCAGGCTGTATGCAAAGATCTTCATAGTTCAGCCCCTCAATCCCTCTAACTCCTTCGACGCCCTGAACTCGATTGGTCAACTTTGAGTTCCTCGGCCAAATTCCTGATGAGCCTATCCTTCTCGTCAGACTCAGGGGTATGTAGTGTGGAATGAGCCACGGTTTCCACATAAATGGGATTATTGTAATCTTGGAAGTGGTCTTTTGTCTGTTCCTGGAGAGGTGGAGTGTTATGGCAACAGACATTGCATTGTGCTAGCGGGACTTGGTCTTTGGGGTGATTCGGTTGTTTAGGGGTGTTTTGTGGTAAAGTGGGGTTGGAGCATTTGGGAAGTGGACATCCGGAACATTGAGGGAAAGTGATAGGTGAGCCCAATTCTTGACTTGGTCAAGTTCCTCTTGGAACTTTAGCAGCTTCTTCTCCAGTGGAGACATACCCTCTTGCAAACTTTAGAGATCTCAACCTGTTCATCCCTGTTGTCTTTTCTGACACCGCTTGCCTCTGCCGTTTTAGTTTTACCCTTGCTTTTTCCTTTGGGAGGACTAGAAGGAGGAGTAAGATGAGGGCCCTTTGATCTTGTGCGGTAGGCGGATGATGCCATAATGCACGAACCAACCTTTGGGGAGGGGAATAATAAATAAAGAAAACAAAAAACGAAAAAGTAATGAAGTTAGTGAGGATCATAAAAAATATTGCAGTATTTAAACACATAAGGCGGAAATGTAAAGCGTGTCTTAAGTTGGGGACCTCTTTGTACCCAGGGTAGGCCTAGCGACAAATTGATTGGAGAATTTAAGCTGCTAAATGCCTCATTTTATTGATAATAAAATAGACAAATCCAACACGACTCTATGAATGCGAAACATATAAAATGTCACTAATGGCCAGGGGCCTTATTACATCAGAAGGCAAAGTAAAGACAATCCTAACTACTTGGTCCCAGAAGGACCTTCCCCAGACTCGACATGTCTACTCGCCTTGATCAGCGTCCCCATCTCGCGGAGTCCCAGCAACAAGTAGGTCCTGGCTAGAATTCCTCCTTCAGCTCCCTCGGTCTTCTGACAGGTCTCGATCCTCCTAATGAACTTCTCCACTAAGTCGACTATGCCTCGCTCCAAGTGTGCTAACCTCTGGGTGGAGGTGATGGCCATGTCTTTCCATTCCTCTATCAACTTCTTATTGGCTCGTGTAGTTTGTGATGATCTTCTTCACAATCACGGAGCCTCTTGCACAACTGGTTGAGTCTAGTCGTTGCCTCGACCCTCTCATTTATGACCCTGTGGCCTTGAGCAAACCCTGGATTGATACTTCCACCTCAATTATCTTCCAACCATCCCAGATAATAAGGAGAGTAACCAACATGATACCTGTCGGGTTCAATAGTGTCATTTTCTAACCGGATCTTGCAGTGCCACAAATGCTGAGCTTGGCAATTATGAGGGGTGCTGTCGTTTTGGAAATCTGCCCTGAGATGACTCATCTTCTCGACCCTTGGTACCACTTGCTTCCTTCCTGCCTGCCTCATGACTCGGATCGGGACGTAAGGATCTTAGACCGATCAATAATAGAAATGGGGTGTCTCGAGTTCGGATGATGAACTCGTCGGTTGGGAACCACTCAAACATCTACTAAATCTGATCCTCGGTCAAGTTCCCTAGCAACTCAGCCCATCCATTGGAATTTTATGGCTGAGAAAACATGTCGGGGATGTAGTTCATACGCTTTGGATGATGGAAAGAAATATGATCATCCTAAACTCTCCTATGGATGTCTTGACGGTAGTCGCCCTTTTGTAGATGCTCAGTGAGCCACAGTTGGAGTAACAGATTGCAACCCTCGAAATGTTTTGCCCCTCGTTGACACTTTTCCAAGGCTCGGTACATATCAACAATGATCATTGGCACGATACTGAAGTCCTTCTTGTCAGCCCCTTCCATCAGAGTCTTGGTAACCATATCCAACTTGGTGTGGATTCTTTCTTTCTTTGTTGGGAACACCATCAGACCCAAGAATCATACCATAAAGACGAATACCCGGCGATGAATGTGCCCTAGAGAAGTAAGGGCAAACTCTTCCTGATAAGTGCGTTAAGATTGGCTACGACCATACCTCTCGTACAAATAGTCAAAGGGGATGTACGAGTCTTCCAAGCAGATCAAGTCTAGATTTTTCTTTAGTCCCATCATCTTGAGAAAACCTCGGCCTTTACGATTTTCAGGCATCAATAACCTTGGAAACTCCCAAGCTAAACCGGCTAACCCTCCTATTTCCTCTAGCAATGGTGTCATCTCATTGTTTCTAAAGCAAAAGACCGATCGATCACAGTCCCAGAACAGGGTAGCAACTTCTATCATCATGTTGTTAGGCTGAATGTCCAGAAGAGAGGGGAGGTTGCCCAAGTGTTTTCTGACGACTGTTTTGTCACTGGAGTGAAGATGCTCCCACCAGTTTAGTAATTTAGGGTGGATATTGGTGACCATGCAGAATCTGTGGACCTCGTGCCTCATTTATGCAAAACAAATAAGTTAGGCCCTTACCCCACCAGACTCGACTATTTAACATCAATAATTAGCATGAGCATTTAATTTTCCAAATAAACGCACAGAACGTGAAGGCGTCCGTTTGGGTTCCAGGGAAACCCAATGGACTTTGGACAAGGCTATCTTAAAGGCTGTTGTGCAGACGACACGTTAACCTAGCTAGGTTTGACCATGATGCATGCAACATACAATAGAGTAAGGTTTCTATGGGGTTTTAGACCGGTACCCTTGAGCGGACAATTCAAGGGGGAAGGCACGGAACTGTCGACTGCACCGCTGATCGACTAGTTTTACCGCAAATACGCCTTTCCGAATTTAGGGGTAGTAATATTGGAATAGCGCAAACACTCATTGTAACCGTTGCTAAAGGATTTTGTTTGGCACGAGTGGAATATGAATGCGGAGCATGATATGCAATAAATAACATTTAAACAGGTAGGCATGTACTTTCACATTGAGGAAAGCGGTAAATAAAGGAAATACGACAGCTATAATTGAAAGCAGTTACAAAGAAAACATGAAGATACGCCATTTATGTTCAGGCGAAATAAATACTTACAAAATTAAACAGTTAACAACATATAATGGGAATAGGAAAGGGCATAAACATTTAAACAGAAATTGAAAGGTCCAAATTCACAAGACAACCTGTAATGGTGTAAGCCTAGGGAATATCCCCAGCAGAGTAGCCATGCTGTCGCGCACCCCTTTTTCCTCGCACGGGTCAAGTGCGGAGAGATCGGGTTCATGACATTCTGGACAACTCCTTAAAGGAAGAGGTTTAAGGAAGAGTCGCCATCTAACGATTTTGTGGTGCGTTAGGGCACCTAGAGTAGATAACTCATGAACTAGTTTGCATTACCAGTGATTAGGTAGGGCTTGAAGTTATCCTAAGGGGAAGGTGTTAGGCACCCCTCAAGATTCACAACTGTGGGTCCCAGCCAAGAAGTTTTGTGAATTTGGACGGTAAACAAATAGCAAGTAAGGTTCATATAAGAGGGATTTCAAACAAGTATGAAAATCTTTTAAAGGGTTTTCGGGAAAAACATCAGAGTAAAATATTTGAAAAGAATTGTCCTAGGTTTAAAATAATACGGATCACATCAATGCAATACCCGATAATCACTCCTCGAAGAGGGGCTACACGTGGTATTAGCGCACCGGTCATCATATCCGTATTCTACCCTTCCTACCCCGTATAGGTTATTTAAAGAAGCGCGTGCTGGTCACGAAGGCTTATTGCGTGCTATTATCCATCCCGTTCTATAAGTCCCGGAGGGTGTTTAGGACTACTAAATCCTACAATGTGAGTACTAGGTTGAACCCCTATGTTTAAAGGATAAAATTCTAAGCGACATATAAAATAATTAGGACTACAAATATGGGAACACAGGTAAACACATAAATAGCACGTCTCAAACACAACCAAGGTCTCAAAGGCAGGATTTAAAACAGGAATTTTAGAAAACAGTAGGTTTCAAAAGTTTAACAAATGACTGATAAAGCAGAGAATTTAAAAGGACATAATAGTTTTTGAGAAGAGAGATTGATTGGAAATCCAGTAATTTAAAGACAGTAGCAGGATATAACAATGATGAAGTTTTCAGTAAGAAAATAGATGAGTAGCTTTTAGAAAACCAGTAATCAGAAGTTAAGCGATATTTTAAATAAAGCAGAGTAATTTCCAACAGGAGTGACTTACTTTGAAATGAAGCAAGAATCAGTAAGTTAAAGGGAGTTTTAGTAAAAGGAGAATGAGTGCACAATTTCAAGAACCAGTAATTTCAAAATAGAGCAAGGGTTTAGGAAAAACAAAATGATTTGCATGAACTTCAGGAAAAGATAATCGTTTTGAAAATCCATCAGTTGCAGGAGTAAAAGTAGTGACAAACAACAAGGTTCTGAGGTTTTCAGAAGAGACTGATTAATTTTAAAGATCGCTTTTAATACAGGCAAGACATAAAAAGTTGATTTTAGTTTTAATAAGTATTAGGATTAATGTTTACATAGGCGTCCGTTTATATACTGATTATGCACACATCGATTATGAGTCCCGAAGCATGATTTCTAGATGCAAATGCAGAAGCAGTATCATTACGACATATTTTACTGTAGTTATTAGCTGTGAACAAGATTTCTAAAGTAAATAGGAGTATAGTAGAGATGCTGAAGTAACCAACCTAAACATGGTTTCTAATGCATGGTATGCATGTCCTAAGCATGATACTATTGCACACATAGGTAAAGTAAATCCTATGATCATGATTTCTACCCATAACTATATTAAACATGCATAGTCCCCTCCCATATTCACTATCCTTCCCCATGCATTCGTTTACAGATTATTACAGGCAAAATAAAGGAATTACATAACTGAAAGGAAAATAAGAAGCTACTTCTATAAAGAGCTTCAATCAGACCCATATCTCCCAACCTCAATCCTTTTGAGTTTCACAACCTTACATGGTTTGGATGGGACAAAGCTCCCTAGGGCCCTCATGGGGGTCCCTGGCCAATACCAACACCCAGATATAATTACCAAAGTTGAAAAAGTGCAGTGTGGAATTACCAGCCTCAGTGCATCAATGTTCAGAGGGAACTCATGGGTTCCCTAAGCAAGGATTACACCGATGGGGTGGAACCTAGATCTCTAGGAGTAATGTGAAGTGCCAGAAGTGATGTCGAAAAGAAAAGAAAGGGTTTTGAAAGAGACTTATTTGAAACATTTCATAAACTAGAGAGTTTGCTTGATAAAAACTGTTTGGAAAAGAGAGTGATAAGTAACAGTCTAGAATAACCTTAAAAAGTGCACACACAGAATCACACAGGTTCAACTACTACAAACAAGGAGCAGTGGGAGTGGGCACATGTAAAACATATAACTATAGACATCCCAGTAGGGGTATTGGAATGGTTTAGACATGTTCAGAGATTTTTTGCCCTGACATAGCCACTAACCAGACATAAGGAGTCACATAGAGAGGGTCAAGGGATTGGGGGTACAACACAATCATGAAAACAGCTAATAGATATGCCTAACACACAGGACAAGAGAGATATAGCATGCTGAGGATGTATTCTAGTTGCAAGTTTCACAGAAGAACCATAAGTAAAAACAGACTAAGAACAATAAGAACTGAAACAAGTAGAGAATCATGTTGTTGATGAAGCTTAAAATTTAAAATAAGGCATACTAGTGAAGGAAAAAGCAAGCAGAGTGAGAGAGCAAGACAATAGCACAATGGTTAGCCTTGGCTTATAGCCGGCTAACAGTAACCAAGAGCAAGGAAGAGTAGTAGAGCAGAGAACTTTTTGTAAGAAAGAGAGTGTTCTAACACAAGTCAGTGTGTGTAAGAGAAAGCTTAGAACAATGTTGATGTTCGTGTCTTGTTTAATGAAAGAGCATGGGTACTTATAGTTAAAAATAGGTGATCAAAATAAGGTAAGAATCACAGATACATGGTAATAAGAGAAGGCAGAATCAAATCAGTGTGAAAAAATACACGGTTTCCTTAAATTATGGGATTTAAAAATTCAAATGGTAAAAACACATAGCCATATAAGGTAAATAAAGTCAGAATCATACTAAATAAGGAAAGAATCGAGGTCTGTTAAGTAATAGGGAACTCAGAATCAATTAACCAAGAAATCAAGGTAATTACCCCCTTAAGTCAAGGGATTAGAACTCAAACGGTAAACACATAGTCATATAAGGAAAAGTAAAGTCAATCAAGACTAAATAAGGAAAGACTCGGGGTTTATTAAGCATAAAGTAGACAACTAAGACCAGATTCAGAAAGTCGGAATAGTTTAGTAAATAGAGAAACTTAATAAACAAGGTAAGCGAATCAATCAGTCTAAACAAACATGCAGAGTTTTTTAGGGCTTTGAAAGAAATATTCTCAATCATATCATTCAATAAGGGAATCAAGGTCAGTCAAGAGGGATTCATGCTCCAAATTTCAACACATATATAGAGAAGCTAATAATCATAGCAACAGACAAGTTCAGAGATGCATAAACAATCACATATAGATAACACGAGTAGGTTAGGCCTTAGAAACTCAGTAGAACATATTCGAGGTACAGAAACTTAAGCAAAGAGAGAGTCATGCTAATACACAAAACCAAACATAGAAAAATTAGGGTTTTAACACAGGTGAGATAACAATCACAAAATCATCACGATATGCAGAGAATAGACTTAAGAGCGAAGAGAAACTTAGTTAAAACCCAACATAGAAGATGAGAAACCCTAATTTTAAAAAGGGAAGAAAAACGTTTTAAAACTGAAGATCTTTAGAGATTGTTTTGAGAACAGTGTAAAACATGAAGAAACAATTTTAAATCGTTAAAAATACAAGAGATTTAAGAGGTTTAGGCAAAAATTAGGGTTTCATAAGAAACCAGAGAAAATCGTAGAACCTGCTGTGGAACTCAAAGATCGTGGTGGTTATGGCATGGTCGTGTCAAAACCCCAGCGGAGAGGGCCGGAAACAACCCAAGCAGGAACCCCAACAACCAGTAGGCATGGTCAAGACCTTCGAAGGCTTCAGAGATGAGGTGAGCTAGACGAATGAGACATCGTGGAGGCTTGTAGTCGAAAGGAGAGAGTTCGGAGGTGGCCGAAGACGGGCTGAGCTCCATTGGAGAAGAAGGTGAACCAGGGAAGGTTCTGGAGAGAGTATAGAGAGAGAGATAGACCAGAGATAGGTAGACGAGGGGTCTCTAAAATGAGGGGTCGGGGAGGGGGTAGTTAGGATTAATTAAGGAAAGATTTAATCCGGACCGTTGATCAATTGATCAACGGTTAGGATTTGGCAAGAGTTTGGTCGGGTATGGGTAGGATTTGGGCTTGGGTCTGGTTTAGTTCAATTGGGCTGGAGTTTGGGTTCAATTTAGGCTAAGTTTTATAAAATGGCTAAATGTTAAATACCCAATAAAATAGGATAATTAATTAATTAAAATAGCTAATAATTGTATAAAATGAAATTAAGTTTAAATAAGTAAAATTACAGTAATTAACTAATATTAAGTGTAAAAATGCATAAGTTTTGAATTAAAATAATACAAAATGTTCAATTAGGCTAAAATTGTAAAATTACTGTAATTAAAATTAAATGAGACCCAATTGGCTAATTTATGAAATAATTGAATTCTAATGGAAATAAAATGATTAAAAATAGCATGCTGAGATGGGAAACATTTTGAAATTATTTATAACAAAATTTAGGGATAATTATTTAAATAGGAAATATTAAATAAACATGAATATAATTTTAATAAAAAAAATTAGAGAAATAGGGAAAAAATACTCCTTATTACAAAGAGTGATTTTGAAAGCATATATGTAAATTTGAAAATAATTTGAGAAAAAATTGGGTATCAACACAAGCATGAGGATCTTAACTTGCGTCAGCAGAGGTGGTTGGAGCTTCTTAAGGACTATGATATCACCATTTTGTACCACCCTGGGAAGGAAAATGTGGTGGCTGATGCCTTGAGTCGCTGGGCAGCGAGCTTGGGGAGCTTAGCATATCTTTCAGCAGCAGAGAGGCCATTGGCGTTGGATGTTCAGGCCTTATCTATAGTTTGTCAGGTTGGATATTTTTTAGCCGAGTTAAGTATTGGCTTGGTCTCTCGGTCTTCTCTTTATGATCGTATCAGGGAGCGTCAGTATGATGACACCTACGTGCTTGTCCTCCAGGACAAGGTTCAACGAGGTGATGCCAGGGATGTGACTATTGGTGATGATGGCGTGTTGAGGATGCAGAGCCGGATATGTGTGACCAATATGGATGGGCTACGGGAGTTGATTCTTTAGGAGGCCCACAACTCACGGTATTCCATCCATTCGGGTGCCGCGAATATGTATCAGGATTTGAGGTAACACTATTGGTGGAGGAGTATGAAGAAAGACATAGTTGGGTTTGTAGCTCGGTGTCTCAATTGTCAGCAGGTAAAGTATGAGCATCAGAGACCGAGTGGATTGCTTCAGAGGTTAGAGATCCCGGTGTGGAAGTGGGAGCGGATCACCATGGATTTTGTAGTTGGGCTACCACAGACTTCGAGGAGGTTTGATGCTATTTGGGTGATTGTGGATTGGCTGACCAAGTTCACGCACTTCATTTTAGTTGGTACTACTTATTCTTCAGAGCGGTTGGCTGAGATTTACATCCGAGAGATTGTTCGCCTGCATGGTGTCCCAATTTCTATTATTTCAGATAGAGGCACACAATTTACATTGCAGTTTTGGAGAGCCGTGTAGTGAGAGTTGGGTACTCAGGTTGAGCTGAGCACATCCTTTCACCCTCAGACGGACAGACAATCCGATCGCACTATCCAGATATTGGAGGACATGTTACGTACTTGTGTCATTGATTTTCGGGGTTCATGGGACCAATTTTTCCTGCTCACGGAGTTTGCATATAACAATAACTATTAGTCGAGCACTCATATGGCTCCGTACGAGGCTTTATATGGGAGGCGGTGTAGATCTCTGGTAGGATGGTTTGAGCCGGGTGAGGCTAGGCTCTTGGGTACATACTGGTACAAGATGCATTAGACAGGGTGAAATTGATTCAGGAGCGGCTTCTCACGGCGCAGTCTAGGCAAAAGAGCTATGCTGACAGGAAAGTTTGTGATGTGTCTTACATGGTTGGGGAGAAGGTTCTGCTGAAAGTATCATCCATGAAGGATGTTAGGAGGTTTGGGAAGAGGGGAAATTTGAGCCCTCGGTTCATTGGGCCTTTTGAGGTACTTCAGAGGACCGGGGAGGTGGATTACAAGCTTCCCTCGCCACCTAGGTTGTCGAGTGTGCATCCAGTATTTCATGTTTCTATGCTCCAGAAGTATATAGGCGATCCGTCCCATGTTTGGATTTCAGCACGATTCAGTTGGATGGTGATATGACTTATGATGTGGAGCCGGTGGCCATTTTGGAGCGGAGGTTCGGAAGTTGAGGTCAAAGGATATAGATTCAGTGAAGGTGCAGTGGAGAGGTCAACCCATGGAGGAGGCCACTTGGGAGACCAAGGGGGAGATGCAAAGCAGGTATCCACACCTATTTGAGACTTTAGGTATATTTCTAGACTCGTTCGAGGACGAGCGTTTGTTTAAGAGGGGGAGGATGTAACGACCCGGCCGGTCATTTCTAGAGTTATAGCCCCGTTCCCCAATTATTTTCTTCTTTTATGCTCTACAAGTATTATATGTATTACCGGGTTAGTTGGTTCGGGTTCAGAGTGATTTTGGGGTAAATCGAGACACTTAGTCTCTAAATTGGAAGCTTAAGTTGGAAAAGTCGACCGGATGTTGACTTATGTGTAAACGACCTTGGATTTGAATTATTATGGTTCCGTTAGTTCCGTTAGGTGATTTTGGACTTAGGAGCACGTCCGTAATATGATTTGGAGGTCTGTAGTAAAATTAGGCTTGAAATGGCGAAAAATGGAATTTTGGCCGGTAGTGAAAATTTTGATATCGAGGTCGTATTGGATTTTCGAAAGCTGGAGTAGGTTTGTGTGTCATTATTGACTTGTGTGAAAATTTTGAGGTTAATCGGACGCGATTTGATAGGTTTCGAGGTCATTTGAAGAATTCAGAAATTTCTAAGTTCATTAGGCTTGAATCCGTGTGTAATTCGTGTTTTTGATGTTATTTGAGTTGGTTTGAGGATTTGGTTTAGTTCGTGTAGTGTTTTGGGACTTGATGGTATGTTTGATTGAGGTCTCGGGGGCATCGGGTGAGTTTCGAGTGGTTAACATATCATTTTTGGACTTTGGCTGATGGCTGATATCTGTTGGTGTGCATCTTCTGGTTTGCTCTTAAGCGTTCGCGAGAGGAGCCTTCGTGTATTCGCGAAGGGTTAATGTGAGATGGGAGGATTTGTTCTAAGAATTCGTGAAGGAGAGGACGCGAACGCGAACACGAACGCGAATGCGAACGCGAAGGTGTGGTCTGCGTGTGCATCGCGAACGCGTGAGTGGTGTCGCGTTTACGAAGAGAAGTGAGGCAGCTGGGGACCCCAGGTCTTTGGTCTACGCGTTCGCGAGGTATGGGCTGCATTTGCGATGATTTGAGCTTGTAAAGCTTTACATTCGCGAAGAGATAATTGGGAGGCAGTCTGAGTTGGTCTACGCGAACGCGAGAGGACGGTCGCGTTCGCGAAGAAGGAAAATTTGGACAGATAGTATTAATTTCAAAAAAATGAGGGTTTGAACCCATTTTTCACATTTTGAGCTAGAGAACACGAAATTGGGGATTCTTAGAGGGATTTTCGTGGAGTTGATTGGGGCAAGTGATTCCTACTTGGTTTTGGTTAAATCCCATGATTACATCTTTAATTTTATCATCTAATTTGTGATTTGGGGTGAGAAATTGCGGAAAAAGAGGAAGAACTCTTGAGTTAGAATTTTGAGGTTTCGAATGGGAATTTATTATCGGATTTGAGTAATTTGGTATGATTAGGCTCGTGAGTGAATGGGCTTTCGGGTTTTGTGACTTTTGTCGGATTTCGAGACGTGGGTCCAGGGGCTGGGTTTGGACCGATTTCGAATATTGGGTAGAATTTCATGTTTTCCGTGTGGGGTTTGTTCCTTTAGCCTATATTGATCACCTCGTATTGCTTGTGGCTAGATTCAGGGCATTTGGATACCGATTTGAGAGGCAAGTGAATTTTGGAGTAGGACTTCTGCGCAGTTGAGGTAAGTAACGCTTTCAAACTTGGTTATAAATGTTCGAAACCCCGAGATATGTATTATATGATTGGTATTAATGTGACACACATGCCAAGTGACGGGCGTGCTCCTGAATTGTGACCTGGTTAATTCCATGGAACTGTGTAGTGATAATATCTTGATGATATCCGTGTTCTTATCATGTGATAAAGTAATTGAGCTGTCAATCATGTTAGATATCATGTTTAGGTTTATTGCCGGTACTATTGAGACCCAAAATGATCATTTCTTGTTGTCACTTTACTGTTTTTACTGATATTTTGCACTCAGTCATATAAATGCATTTCATGTCATATACCAGTCTCAGTTGTTATCGATTGAATCATCATATTACTGTTTGGGGCTAGTTTTATGATATTTTGGGCCCTTGAGTGAGACTGGAGAGTTTGATGACTGAGTGAGGCCGAGAGCCAATTGTGAGTAACAAATATGGGATTGAGCTGCACGCCGCATCAAATATTTTGATGTTATGATATTGGGCTGTAGGAGCCCCTCCGGAGTCTGTAACACACCCCCAGTGAGCGCGGTTGATATTGTTGAGGGATGGATCTTCCCTGGACATGAATCTTGTCCGAAGTACTTGTTACTTGGAGATGGATCTTCTCCACTGGGATGGATTGGCCTTTCTTTGGTACTGGGTGACCTATGGTTAGAGTTGTATATATTCCGGGATGGATCTTCCCTGGGCCGTATGAGCCATATACAGTACCGAGTGGTTGAGCTATCGAGAGTGTGAGCATTTGAGACTGACAGCATGGTGCATCACTTATAGTATGTGCATTGACATGTAGTGACAACAAAGTTATACTCATTTCACTGCACGGACCTGGTTTATTACTTTTTTGAGTTGCCTGTTTGATTTAAGAGCATGCCTACGTTTCTGCACAATTATTTCCATCTTATCTGTACCGATCAAGTTCGTCACTATCTTCAGTCCAAAGTTTGGACTTGTTACTTACTGAGTTGGATGTACTCACGTTACTCCCCGCACCTTGTGTACAAATCCAGGCGTCTCTGGTCACGGCGGGCGGCTGTTGATTGAGGCATCAGAATTTAGGGACTATCGAGGTAGCTGCATGGCGTTCGCGGGCCTTGATTTCCCTTCCTTATTCTATCTGTATTTTCAGTTTTATTCTCTAGATACTGCTGTGGACTGTATTTTGGTTTTTAGACGCTCATGTACTCAGTGACGCTCCGGTTTTGGGATGGTTGTATCATGTTTTGGATAATTCTGTTTTAAAAAGATATTTTTAAAATGTTAAATCGTTCCGCTATTATTTCTAAAAGTGTTTTTGCTGTGTTAGAAATATTGAGTTGAGGCTTGGCTAGTTCCACGATAGGCGCCATCACGACGATCGTTTTTGGGTCGTGACAAAACTTCTGAGAGGTGAATGTCCTAGCCAATTTCAAGGCCATAAAGATACTTTTCTTCCATGGCCAACTCTGATTGCAGCAGCCTCACTCAATAAGTTGGGGACCCATCTTTGAAACCTTTTCATTCATTTGACATACTTCACAATGACGACCTTTCTCCATGAAGTATTGTCTTCAGCACTGAATCTCTAACACAATTTCATCATTGTATTTTTAGATTCTTTTTTATATGAAGTAATTGGTTTCATTGATGGCATGTAGAAGATGCAGAATAGTTACAAAAGTAATGAAAAATTGCCAGCTCTAATACAAAAAGACAATCATACACAAGTTAGAAAGTTCTCTTTTTGGTTTATGTTGTGTGTCTGGTATTTTTAACTCCTGCAAAAGACTTGACCGTTTATGTGTACTTGAATTATTAACTAGCAGTTAAAGAGACAATGATTTTATTTATCCTTTTTTGTAGGCCGAGAAAATGAAGAAAGGAAAGATGAAAGCAATAAAGATTCTGCTTAAGAAGATTGTTGGATTGTTGCTGAAACTCTAAATGTTTAGGATTCTTTTGTATCAAACAGTTTGAAACTTCTTTAACTTTTGGATTGTAAAACTTATGTACTTGGTTCTTAACTTTTGGATTATAAAATTATGTACATAGGTTCTAATATTTTGCTTTTACGGATATCACAACTTGGATTATAAATGTTTATGATTAGTTTTATTTTGTGATTTATATAAATTATTGTGTCTTATAATGTAAATATGTATTTACAATCAGGGAGAATATTGTTTCAATTAAACCGTTACAATAGCTTACCTGAGCCGTTGCTATAGGTAACAAAAAACTGTCTCAATTAACCATGTAAACCGTTACAATATGACAGGTAACCATTGCAGTAGGTAATCTGAACCATTGTAATAGGCACTGTAAACCGTTGCAATAGATAATGCAAAACGTTGCGTTAGAGCCTATCAGATTTTTGTTACTGTAAACAACCCGTAGAAATAGTAATTAAACCATTACAAAAGCGGCCAAAAATTGTTGTCACAATTTTAGTTTCCGTACAAAGTTTTAGGTTTGTTTGACGAAACAACACGAATACACATGCAAGCATATACACAAGACGTTTATCCGTATTCACATAAAGATGCTCATTATTTTCTTTATACGTAGAACCAACGTTATAAGAGCATATTGTTTTATACAATTTTTGGGCAGGTTAAGCTGTACACAGCACAACTTTCTTAGCCCTATCTTAGAAACTTGCACACAACAAACAATCCAAAAGCCAATCCTTCCAAATTGAGTAGCAATTAAGCAGAAAGAAAAAAGAAAAAGAAACAGTATTAAAAAACCACACATCTGTCCTCGTTTTGTCGTACGTAACAAACCCAAACATCACCAATTAAAGCTGATAGCCTCGAAATGCAGGTTTTCTGCCAAGCCAGAAGCACATATTTTGGCAACTTCATGTCTCATGCTCTGTGGCCCGCAAACTACAACTCCAACATCTGATGCTTTGCAATCAAAAAGTATTCCTGCATGTCATGCAATTCAAATAATTAGTTCCTTTCATAACAATTATTTCAAGAAGATTAGTGTGTGTGAATGCAGGGGCGGAGCTACAACTGACGAAGAATGGTGATCAGTTGAACAACTTTTGTCGGAAAAAAATATACTATGTATACTAGTTAAATATTACTAGTATTACTCTTTATACATATATATTAAATTGTTAAAAGGTTAGCGAAATTTCTGAATGAGTGAGCCAACAAGAATTAGTAAACTCACTTTTTAGATCAGGCCTTGCACCATAATGCACCTTAGTGGCTTGAACAAGAGACTGGTGGGGAAGACTTTCAAGTTCCCTTTCTGTACCACATAACAAACCTGCAGGTGAACTTGTAGGGGTAGGTAGTTCCACATTCTGAATTTGTTTCCCTTCAGCTTCATTGTCCCTTTTCTGCCACATAAAAATGATGCTGGTGGCAATAAAAACGGAGGCACAAACCAAGAACATGTCCCAAATGATTTTTGCACTGTAATGATAGAGCCTGCCATCGCGCTCAACTGGGTAAATGGAGTAACGTGTGACAATGCCTAACAAAAGGAGAAACATGATAAATGAGGACGAAATTATCGCGCCGAGCC
This sequence comes from Nicotiana paniculata, assembly GCA_005239505.1. Taxonomy (NCBI): domain Eukaryota; kingdom Viridiplantae; phylum Streptophyta; class Magnoliopsida; order Solanales; family Solanaceae; genus Nicotiana; species Nicotiana paniculata. The sequence goes on along the minus strand of MDKI01103965.1, from coordinate 1,242 downwards.
ATAGCCAACTGCTAGGGCCAAGGGCTGCAGAAATGGCGGAGTCATTTGGATTATGTTTGAACACTATTGTCTGGATGAGTTGCTTGTGATGGGTACTTTCAATGTTATGTTCTTGTGCATTTTCTCTAGAAATATAGGCTTCGATTTGCAAATCTAAGTTGGAAATATCAGCAGGAGTGGTGGAGAGAGGAAGCAAGAGGTCTAGCATTGTGAGATCAGCTATGTTCTTGAATGCTGAAATTAGGATTAGCTTTGGTACTTTGGTGTTAGGTAGTGTGCTTCTGTAAATGAGCTCTCGGATTATGGAAATCATGGGAGCAATTCCGCTTCCTCCACTGACCATTACCAGGCACTCCCGACTGCAATGTCACATTGTTTTCGTTAAATTCTATGTACAAGGCATCACTAGTGAATTATGAGTTTAATTTATACATACCGATAATGTAAACAACTCTTATAGTATCAGTGTTTTTACTTCATTCTAGCAGGTATCCTAATTAATTTCCAGTTTAATAATTATATTTTACTCCCTCCGTTTATTTTTAGTTGTTTATTTTTAGTTATTCACTTTTAACTTTGTACTTTGTTTATGAAAAAATGGATGAAGTATGTATTTTATAATTTTACCCATGATAGCATTTCAAAAAATATTGGGAGATGATTTGGAGAATGAGTAGTCAATGATAAGGGTAAAACAAGAAATTATTTTGTTTTTTTCTTATTTGCTAGTAAAATATTGGACAAATAAAAATAAAAATATAGTTTTAGTATAGTGGGCAAGCAAAAATGAAGTACTTATTATGGACGATTGCCTTGTAGTGAATTTTTAGATGACCTATTAAAAAAGTTAGAACTATATAGAAGCTAAACTGATCATGAATTACAACAGATCTGGAGAAAACAATTTAACTCTCAAACTCACAGCAAGTCGAGCAACAACTACTAAGACTATGTTTTCAACGAGCAGATATTTGAATATAAATCAAGAGAAGTTTGATTATATGAAAGTACACCTTTTTAGTTCATCCAAAAAAAAAAATGAAATGTTTATGTATTCAACTCTAAACTTCACGTTTTACTCTTAATAGTATTTCTTTTAAAAAAATTCTGTGTTCAATCAAATATCAGTTCATTAGCAGATGTCATGGTTGGTACTTTATACTAGACAAAAGTTTTCGCATGATTTTCAAGTAAACATATAAGCAAAACGTATGAATAAAAGAAAAAATATGAAAACGCGAC
>ML307367.1:4668-31278 GCA_005239505.1 Nicotiana paniculata | reverse complement strand
AAACTTGAATAATGTCACTTTAATTGGAAAAACTCCCGTATCCAACCCTGTGTCGGAAAAAAGAGGTGTGACAAAGCAGAAGCAGTTTAGAGAAGCATAAAAAAGTAGCTTCTTCCCAGAAGCACTTTTTTGAGAAAAAATACACTTAGACGCACTTTTTGAAAGCTTGGCCAAATACTAATTGTTGCTTAGAAATACTTTTTAAATTAATTATCCAAACACAAATTGCTTTTCACCAAAAGTATTTCTAAGCACTTTTAAAAAAAAAATACTTTTCAAAATAAGCTGATTTTTCCAACTTGGCCAAACGGGCTATTAAAACTCGAAACATCTTGGTAATATGTGGAGAGAAACTAGTCACCCAAACACATGTTAGGTGATATCAACATATATTACCGCAATTTCATGGAATATGATTCCTTATCTGGGAAAACAACAAGGATCTGTCTCTTAATTTCTTAGTCTAGGATGGTTCCAAACCATCTCCATACGTCACAATCTTCAATCCTGGGAGATTGAGTTGGTAGTAATTTCCGTTCAGGTTGTAAATATTAGGACCAAATAATAGTTTAATAATAACGAGGTCATTGGTCTAAGTTTTGTAACATTTTAGTCATGTCACACTCCTTTCTAGAAAATGAGGTCGCCTTCTTATAAAACTAGTTCCTTGAACCTTCTTATTGGGGTTTGTTTTATCTTTTTGAGAATTGAAGAAAATCGTTGACTTATTTTTTAAAATTTTAAAAATCCTCAAAAACCATATGTTATTCTTTCAAATTCCTCAAAAAACATGTGGACTATATTTGTTTAGTTTGATCGGAAAGTAGATTGGTGGTTTAGTTAGTGGGCGTTTGGACATAAGAATTGTAAAATTCCAAAAAAAGAAAAAAAAATTTCAAGTGAAAATGGTATTTGAAAATTAGAGTGGTGTTTGGTCATGAATATAATTTTGGGCTGTTTTTGAATTTTTATGAGTGATCCAAGTGAAAAATTTTGAAAATTAGCTTTTTGGAGTTTTTTTAATTTTTCGAAAAATCCCAAATTTTTTTTCCAGTAAAAATTAAAAATTTTATGACCAAATAATAATTTCGAAAAAAATTTCGTGGTCAAATGGGTTCTTAAAGTCAATATTTGCACTAACTCGCGCTAATTGGTCTTTTGTTGCAAATAAGCAGCTTAGTTTACTTTATCATTAAAGACAATCAATGGTATTTGAGAGGGAAAACACAAGCACTACAGAAAGTCGCAAAATTTACCATGTAAAGATTATATATTTTTCAGATTTTAAGTATAATGAAAATACCAAATAGAAAAAAAAAATCAATATAATAGAAGTTGGGCTCGGTCGGACCAGTCTATCCCATTCTATTATTCTTCAAAATTATAGGGAAAATAGCACAGGCTAGCCAATTTTTGGACTGATAATTAAAAAATAGTCAGCGTTTGTAAAGTCACTAAAAATAACTATTATTTTGCTGCAACATAGAAAATTTCAGCATAATATACTAGAGATTGGTGCACCTGTGTATGAACTTCTGGTATATTATGCTGGAACTCCAACACACGAAAAGTTCCTACGTAATATACTGAAAATTGGAGCACTTGTATATGAACTTCCAACATATTATGTTGGACCAGTATATTATGCTGGAATGTTTTTCAGATTTTGAATAGTGTTTTTGTTCGTATTTATCTTTACATGAAAAGTGACTAATTTTGATCACTTTTAAAACTATGGCTATTTTTCAATCGCCGCTTGTAAATCTGTTATTTTTGAATTTCTATCTAGCCAGAGCCTCACATATCACAAGGAGTGGAGCCTGCTTTTCGAAATCATTTCCTCAAAGTTCTATACAATTCCTTTTTTTTCCTCCTGATCAAATACAGCAACTCTTCTCTCATTGCGGTAGTTTGGTTTTAATTACCCTTCTCTATGGTGCAGATTTTGGAACTAATTCTTCAATTGATTTTTGACAAGTTTTATACAAAGTTATATTAAGAGTGTAACAGAGACAATGATGAAAGTATCACCGTTAATCATGCCCGATTTTTGTTAGATTTAATTGATACAAATAGAAAAGAACAAAAATTGCAGTTCGAGAACTGTCTGCCTCATATCATACATAATGCACACAACTTATAACTATTCAACGATATCAATAGCTATATGTGTCCACATTCTGCAGCCAATGTCAATTAACGAGAATTGCATGGATGGTTCCTCTTTTGCGCAAAACAACAAATATTTTTCCTTTTCAACGACGGCTATAAACCATCCCAAGTGAACACGGCAGGCGGGTGATCACTATTAGATATATCTAATAGTATTTTGTTTTATTTTTTATGAAATAATTATTTATTTAATTTATTTAATTCAATAAAATATTATTTTAAATAGATAATTTGTTACATTTATGTCCTTTTAGTTATGTAGTACACAATTTAGTGTATGGAGTCTTAGCTCATGCACAGAAGATTAAATTGTTGGCTCTCATAATTAATAAACTATTGTTCATAATCAAAGATATTGTTCAACAAAATATCTTGATGATTGTAGCACAAGATTATAGTATAATTTGTCTTGATTATGGGAGTGGTTTTACTCCGACTTCTTGTGCTAGTATACTCAGTATATATTAAACGGACCAAGTGGAGAAAAGATATTTTTGTACTGAATATATAAACAATTTTCTGCAAATTCGTTAAATGAGCTTATACTCCTAATCTTGATATAATTATTATAATCAATTTAATTTGTTTATTATTTTGATTTATCAAAAGGTACGACCCTATTCAGAGTTAGTGTATGCCTAATAGATTGGACAATAATGAATAATATTTGTGAATAATAATTAGTTGATAGAATCCATGACTCGGTTCTGAGTTTGATGATACCCCTTTATGTGAGCTTATAAGTTTTCATGTGAAAACCCAGCCGGTGGATTTTGTGTTCGTCACATGAATTAGTTTAAGCGGAATTCTAAAGGATTTAATTAGTTGATTAAATTAAATTTTCAGTGATTTAATTTGATTAACTGGTATTTGAGATCTTAACATGGGGAGCTAAAGTAAGTGTTATTGAATTTTCGAAATTCATATTGAGGAATTCAATTGCAGTTTTTTAGTGGAATAAATTGTAATTAATTATAGTAAGAATTAATTCATGCTAATTTTGAATTAATGCTATAATTGGTAGCCTCTTATTATTTTTGTGGTCCCTGCTATACCTAGTAAAAACCTGAACAAGACTTGGGTAAAAAGTGACTTGGGAGAAAAGTCATCTTGTAGAGCTGGAGTGGGATTCTACTTGTAAAAGCAGAATCCAACACGTTTTTGGTAGCACAATTTCGGCCAAAAAATAACTCTACTTAAGGAATACTGATTTCACCTAATTACTTACTTTTGAGAGTTGTATTGTTTTTGCCCACCCAAAAATAAAATCGTCCAAAGTTTTACTAGGCATATAGCAGAAGACTGCAGCACTGGATTCTTATTGTTTGGAAGATTTATGCAACGATTTCAAGAGGTTAGTGCTTCTAATCTTGTGATTATATCATTGTCTAGTGTACATGTATTTGATGCATGATTTTGGATGCTTGCTTCCGTTGCGCATGTTTTAACAATCACGCCCAGTTATGCCTTATAAAAAGGACTTAGCGGTCGTTGTAAATATAATCCGGTTAATAAGTCCGGAGTCGAATCCCACAGAGAATTAACCTATTAAATACATCTACTAGACTTGCACAAATTCACGCAATCAATCTTCAGAAATATTTAAGTAACAATTTGGATGTTTATTAACTAAATATCACGTAATGAAAATGCAATAATTAATAACTAACTACGAACGGGTTGTAGAGAAGAATTGGAATGATCTAAGGTTATGATTTCTCCTATTGTCGGAATCCTTTACGCTACGTTTTCTATAAATTTGTCTAAGTCTTCTCTAATCATGAGCGCTCTGCGTGTTGTAATTCTCTCCCGAGTAACTACCACAATTTACTAGACATATTCTCACGAATTACGCTAGTTGGCATGAAATACAGCTCTTTCAGATCGCACCAAGATTTCGTTATCCCTAATCCCACCTTTAAACCCTCCGTATTGATCAATCATATACGTTAGAAGTGATGTTGTTCAACAACAACCTAAATATGAACTCTCTCCTGAGTAATACACATTGAATAGGCACCGTCGATTGAGATCTCTTCAACCAACCACAATAATAACGTAGTTGAACAAGTAGAGAAAATACTACGGCAAATCTATATTAATGTAACAGGAAAATCATCCTCCAATAGGTTTCATCAAAACCTTAGATAGGAGTTTAGCTACTCATACTCATAGTAACTATATCTAAAATATTTTGCATAATTAAATTACAAAGTAAGGATAAAGGGATGTAGAACTCGATGATTCTAACTCCCAACAGTTGTTCCACGAGCTATTCTTCCCTCCGGGTTGCAAAAACTACTCAACAATGTCGTTTTATGTCTATTTATATGTGTATAAAAATACCTAAACGACATAGGCCAAGTCTTAGTCAAACCAGGAGACGAAATAAGTCATAACAGTTAACTCATAACAACGAACTCAAATCCAACTACCAGATAGCCTAGAATAACAAGTCTTCTAAACTTATCTCAAATACCAAGGCAAATTCAACAGTCACAAACAAACAAACCTTATACAATCAGTTGCGGCGCGCAACCCTATCCCATCATATCATCATTTGTCAATATCACAATCCGTTCTTATTTCACCTTTTAAATTCATTACAAATCAATTTAAACCCGCTCCCAAATCAATATCAATCAACAACCAAATTTACAAGAATTTATACGTTAAGAGAGTAAATGTAAGAAAATGAAAAATCACATAATAATCCTCAAATGTCTCAACTTTACCAACTCATCGATATCTACCAATTAACAACTCATACAAGTGAAACTGTGTTATAGAAGACAACCAATTTTACAAACTATAAGACAAGTAAGATATATGATAATTTAAACATGCAAATAAATCAATTGGGAACAAATAGCAAATAAGCATGGAATTATGGAAGGGATGGACAATTTAATACAAAGATAATTAAATGACAAGTAACAGTCATGGCATGTAAGTCAAATAAGCATGTATCAATTAAAGCATGAAACAAGGAACATTATGAAGTAACAAAAATATGGAAGCAAGTAACATAACGGTGCATATACACTTGTCACATCACATATATGTCGTCTCTCACGTAATTCACACAACATGTAGATCAAGGGTTCCTAATTCCCTCAAATCAAAGTTAGACACAACACTTACCTCACTCCGCAACTCAAGGAATCAATCGACCATGGTCTTGCCTTTTGAACAAGCCTCCGAACCAACCAAATCTAGCAAATTATGGACCAAATGATTCAAAATAAGATTTACAAACTACCCACAAATGAAACAGGTTCAATTTAGATCATTGTTGAAAAGTCAACAAAAGTCAACCCCAGGTTCGATTGGTCAAAATCGAGGTTAGGACCAAAATCCGATTATCCATTCACCACTGAGCCCAGTTATGCAATTTGTCGAAAGCCTACCCCAATTCGAGGTCTAAATCTCAATTTTACAAGAATTTCCACTTCTACCCAAATCCCTAAATTTTACCATGAAAATTATAAATTTGATGTTAAAATCTCACCCTAGGTCCGATTGGTCAAATCGAGGTTCGGACAAAAATCCGATTACCCATTCACCCCCGAGTCCGGTTACCTGATTTGTTTCGAAATTCGACCATAATTTGAGGTCTAAATCTCAATTTTACAAGAATTTCAACTTCTACCCAAATCCCTAATTTCTACCATGAAAATTCTAAATTTGATGTTAAAATCTCATGAAATGTAATGGGTAATTGAAAAGAAATGGATTAGAGTCGTTTACGAATGAATTTGGGAAGAAAAGTCTCTTGGAAAATCGCCTCTTAAGTGTTTAGGGTTGAGAAATGGTGTGAAATGAGCCAAGTCCCATTTTTCCTCTTTTACCCAGCTGCAAATGTCGCAATTGTGAAACCTTATATGCAACTGCGGACATCGCAAATGCGAACCCTGCCTCAGAGCCACAGAAGTCGCAAATGCGACAAAAAGTTCGCAAATGTGAAGTCCCTACCTTCGTAAATACGACCACAGTCTTCGCAATTGCAAAGATAGTATTTTGTTGCCAGGCATCAAAATACAACTAAGTGATCGCAAATGTGATCCTGGCCTGTTTGCAATTGCGAACTATTTCTTCGCAATTACAAACCATTTCCTTGCAATTGCAAGGTTACTCAATCTCATGCCCTACTCGCAAATGCGAACACATGTTCGCAAAAGCGAGGCTCGCGTTTGCGAGACATACCTCGCAAATTCGAGATCTGCAGCGGAACACCAGCAACAGAGTGCCCCAACTATCTTAGCATTAACCAAACTCATTCTAAACACGTTTGAAACTCACCCGAGCCCCTCGGGTTCCAAACCAAACATGCACACAGTGTAATAACATTATACGAACTTGCTCGCACAAATCATATCACCAAGATAACATCTAAATCTACGAATCAATCCTAAAAACGAATGAAATTTCAAAGTGAAACTCAAAAATACTAGAATCACATATAAGCGTCCGAATCATGTCAAACAATTCCGAATTGAACCAAATTTTACAGACAAGTTTCAAATAGCGATACAGACCTATTCCAAGTTTCAACATCAAAATTCGAACCTGTTATCTAAGAAGCCAACTTACGGTCAAACCTAGTAATTTTATACTTTCAAAAATTCTAGTTTTCGGCAAAATGAGTAAACAAGTTAGGAACTTCCAAATTCAATTCCAGGAATACGCTCAAGTCCCAAATCACAATATGGGCCCACCAGGATCGTAAAAAACCAGTCTGGGTCTGTTTACACAAAATATTGACCGTAGTCTACTCAAACTATTTTTAAGGAAAAAATTTACATTTTCTTCAACTTTTCAGATAAATACTTTTCAAATAAGACACGGACTGCACACGTAAATCAAAAATACTAAATGGAGATGATCAAGGTCTCAGAACATGAAAATAGAGGCTGAATCTCAAAATGACCTATCGAGTCATCATAATAATTAAACACAATATCTTATTTTTATTGGTTGTTTAATATCAACGAACTATGTTTTTTCCTTGAAGTCTAGTATGAGCTTAAATAACTCTAACTAGTTACAAAGGTGGCCCTTTTTGGTCATGTTCACATCGATACCAATGAGTTTTTTAGAAGTCAAACGGTGTCCTTGTCTCCACTCTAAAAGAATGAACTAAAGACATTTATCTTCTTTTAGAAGTGGATGATCATACATTTTCCCCTTTCGTCATTTTCATACACTCTTTATTAGTGGGGACTGAGACTGGCCAGGTTTATAAACCTCATAAATCTTCACAAAAGCTTTTCAACTTGACCAGACATCCATATATACTGTATTAGTTAAAACTAATTCTAATAAAGAAATTGATGGGCTATGATCTATAATATCTCTAAAACTTCTATCATACACCTTCAAACATGTCTCATGTATTAAAATTAGGATTTAATTTTTTTGGAAATCAACATGTAAATGATAAAAAACACATACTAGAAATGTCACTAAAGTCATGTTTCATTGCATCTTATATCTCCTCATGGGTATTATTTAGAACTTATTGAATTTTTAGAGAACCGTCTCATCTATTTTACACTCAAAGTAAAATCATTTATGATTTAAGTCAAGATACGGAGTGTAAAAACCTAAGAAAATAAATTCTTTATCGAAATAATAATGGATACCATCTTATTCCACCGAAATCTTAAAATTAGTGGTAACTTTAGGCCAAAGTGAGTCTAATTACATTGTAAGTTTAGAAAAATTAAGTCATATTCTTTTTCTTTTCTTTTTCTCATCCCATCAAGAAGATCAACAATATTTCAACTTTCTTTTTGCGTTACTTGACATCAATCAACTAGTGGTGGAAATGTGTTTTCCCACCATGAGAAGTGTATACGGTTAAAACCGGACCCACCCAGTTTTACTATTTGATTGAGACCAGAAGGTTGCATCGAATGACAGCTTTGTGACGGAACAGTCTAAAACACGAGGATAAGGTACCGAGTACGGAATCGAGGTACCTGTCAAGATCGAGGCTAGTAGAAATCGGAGCCAAATGAAACAGACATCGAGTAAGATCAAAGATAGCACAATAAATAAAAGGCGAGATATCCGTGATTGGTCGAGGATCATGGCGTGAATCTCGGACGGATCAAATCAGAACCACTTAATCAGCTAAAGTATGGGATTTCCTTCTGTAATTAGAGTTATACCATAAATGGAATTCCTCTAGTATATAAAGGAGAGTTCTAATCATTTGTAACACATCATTCACAGACATCAAAGCAATATAACTCTCTTTCTCTCTTACATTACTCTTCATCAGCTTCTTATATTTTTAAATTGTTCTTGTACCAATCAGTTCGAGAGTACTTCGACTCGAGGGCAGAGTTCTGTTTAAACAGTGGTTTGTTTTTCTTATAACTCAATTCTATCATTTATCTTCATATGTATCAATTGGTGTTGAGTGAAATCACATATCCTTAAAACCACATTATAAGTTTAATTGTTACCCAATTTTAGGGGTAAATAGTTTGGCCCCCACCGTGGGGCTAAGGATAATAGTGATTGCTTAATACTGATTCCGGTAGCACATACAACTTTACGCTTGTTCTTGTAAGTGTTTTTGTTTCCAGGATAAAACATGTCAAACTCGGAAACAACACCCACACATGGTGACAACGGCCTCGGATTTCACATGGAAAATGATAATATAGCCTCCCCAGGGATCGAGGTGCCTTAACTTGATCTCGAGGGAGTAAAATTTGCCAATCCCGTCGATGTAAGTTCACACATCGCCCTAAATGAAAATTTGGGTGATGATCCCGAAGGTAGCATACACATAGAAGGTCGATCTGGTGGTCGAGGTACGCAGGGCAGAGGAGATGGTGGAGTCAGCCTCCAATTGATATTCGAAATGTTACAGGCTCAGCAAGCAACTATAGCACAACTACAAAATCAGCATCGAACGCTGAGTGAGGTTAAACCAGAAGTCCTCCAAAGGACCGAGCCAGTGCTGGAAAGGTCGAACGCCAATGAATCGGGGACTGACCCCATCGTTGTTACATACAAATCCCGAGTCAACCAAATACTGGGGGCATCGCCGATTTTAAAAGGTATGGACTCGAAGAAGTTTGTGCAGAAGCCGTTCCCCCCAAGTGTGGCTCCGAAGCCCATTCCGAAGAAATTCTGCATGTCAGAAATACCCAAGTAGAATGGGACCACCGATCCTAATGATCATGTCACCTCCTATACATGCGCTATAAAAGGAAATGATTTAGAAGATGATGAGATTGAATATGTTCTGCTAGATTAAGTTGGAGAAACTCTATCAAAGGGGGCAGTGATATGGTATCACAATCTGCCACCTAATTCCATCGATTCCCTCGCCATGCTTGTAGACTCTTTCGTAAAGGCACATGCCGGACCAATAAAGGTTGCGACTAGGAAGTCGGACCTCTTCAAGGTGAAAAAAAAAAGATAACGAAATGTTGAGAGAGTTTGTATCTCGATTCCAAATGGAACGCATGGAACTACCACCGGTCACAGACGATTGGGTTGTTCAAGCCTTTACGCAAGGTTTGAACGAACGAAGTTCGGTGGCATCACGTCATGAAGCAGAAAATTGAATATCTGGTGGTAACCTGGGTCGAGGATGATCAATTGCGGACCCCTTCCGTTTCCTTTTATCCGAACAGGCCCGTCGGCAAAAAATAGAGGGATATCAATAGAGAACGTCGGTCGAACAAAGACCGATATCAACCATACAAAGCAGATCGTACAAACAGCGGCCCAGTACGCAATCCTATTTGAAATGATCGAAGGAATGAACGAGGACAGAGCTCTCGAGGACTTATGAGCAAAAGTGGTTTCGATAAACATGTCGATCCCACAGAGGCACCACGATTAATGGAGTACAACTTCAGCTTCGACGCATCGAGTATTGTGTCATCCATCGGGAGAATCAAAGATACTAGATGGCCCAGACCCCTACAGATTGATCCATCCCAAAGAAAACCCAATTAAATATGCAAATACCATGGTACACACGATCACAGAACTGAAGACTACAGGCAACTAAGGGAGGAGGTAGCGCGTCTATTCAACGAGGGTCATCTCCGAGAGTTCTTGAGCGACCGAGCTAAAAACCATTTCAGAGACAGGGACGCAAATAGGAAAAATAAGCAGGAAGAACCACAACACTTGATTCATATGATCGTTGGTAGGGTCGATATTCCACAAGGGGCCGTGTTCAAACGCAGTAAAGTATCAATCACTAGGTAAAAATGAACTCGAGACTATGTCAGAAGGCACTTTATCATTCAATGATGAGGAAGAAGAAGGGATCTCACAACCCCCTAATGATGCTTTGGTAATCTCTACTGTTTTATTATTCCGCAAATAGTAGTAAGTAGTACACCAAGAAGAACCAGGTTCTTCTTATTAGACAGCACTCGAAAATAGGTACTGCATAATTAACTTATAATATTGTGTAGTATTGACGTCTAAAACATCAATTGGTATCAGAGCAAGTTATCCTTGAAAAGGCTAACATCTTGGAAAAGATCAAGATGATTGCACCACCTGGGAACTGAGAAGGTCAATCAACTGCAAGACCACCACTCTTCAATGGCCAGTACTATTCTTGGTGGAAGAATAGAATGAAGGACCACCTTATTGGAGAGGACTATGAACTTTGGGACATAGTCACTGATGGACCACTTCCAACAATGAAGAAAACTGCTGAAGGTGAAGATGTACCTAAGACTAGGGCTGACTGCACGGCTGAAGATCTGAAGAAATGGGAGAAGAATGCCAAAGCAAAGAAGTGGCTAGTGTGTGGATTAGGACCAGATGAATATAGTAGAATCCAAAGTTGCACCACTTCCAAAGAAATATGGGATACTCTACAAATAGCTGATGAAGGAATAGCTCAAGTGAAGAGGTCTAGAGGTACACTACTATACTCTCAGTATGAAAACTTCACTATGAAAGAAGGAGTGACAATTCAGGAAATGTACACAAGGTTCAAAACCTTGAAAAATGAACTCAAGTCTCTTGGAAGAATCACACTTGAATAAGACAAGGCAGAGAAGATCTTGACAAGGGTTCAGCCTATCTCTTGGGAAAGCAAGATCACTGCTATCCAGGAATCCAAAAATATGGCAACCCTCAGACTGGATGAGCTGATTGGAAACCTCACTGCCTATGAACTCAGAAGGCAAACCATGAAGATGGATGCCCCAAACAAGGAGAGAAGTATAGCACTGACGATCACTGAGAGAGCTGATCTAGAGGAAGATGAGATGGCCATGATAACCAAAGAATTCAGAAACTTTCTCATGAGGAAGAAGGCATCTCTAGGGGAGGAAACTCTAACAAGGCAAGGGCACCAGAAAAGTCAGCTAATGAGGGTTGCTATAAATGTGGCAAGACTGACCATCTCATTAAAAACTATCCTCAGTGGGAAGTAGAGTGGAAAAAGGAAAGATATGAGAAAAGGAACAGGAGGAAGGAACAGGTTCAACTCAAGACAAACACAACAAAAGCTATGATTGCTGCTTGGGGGGAAAGTTCAGATGAAGAATCAAAAGATGGTGAGACAGAAGATCAGGCTCTCGTGGCAATTGGTGAATCTGATAAGGAGACTTATGAAGAACCAGAGGTAAGTATCTCACAACTTAAAACTAAAATAAAGTTTTTATCTAAGGAGAAACTCTCTAAGTTGCTACTTGACTTCATAGATGATTCTGAGGAAACAACTAAAGAGAAGGATCAACTATCTAAAGAGTGTGCAATGCTAAAAGCAAAATGCATGGACCTGGAGATAAGGGTCAGTGAATCTGAAAAGAAAAACACTGTCTTGATGAACCAGGTTCATCCACTCGAAACTGAGATTCTAGAGCTAAAATCTGAAAACGTAAAGTTAAGACTAGGATCCAGTAAAAAGGTAGTTGATCACTCTCATGTCATGTTAGAAGAAAACATAGGAAAATTAAAAGATAAGATGTATGCCAAGGACGAGCAAATAAGAACTCTTAATGAACAACTTGGCAAAGTCAAACATGAATTAGATCGAACCTGTAAATGGAATAAATCCTCTGACGCCCTGATATGGCTTCAAGAGAATCACAGTAGCAACATATGTGGGATTGGTTTTGGGAGTCAATTACCTAAGTGGGATCCCAAAAGCAAGTATCTCACTCTCCCTGAAAATAAAATCTATACCCATTGTGGGAAGACTGGCCACTATAAATATGAGTGTGCTGTAAAAGAGAAGGCCAGTTAGAAAACTGAGAGCTTCATTAAAAGGAAAAACTGGCTACCAAACTGGGCCAGAAAAAATCTGATTCATCCATTCTCTCATAGAAAAGGACCCAAACTAGTTTGGGTTCTTAAAACTAACCCCTGATTTCCTTTTGTAGGTTCAAGTGAGAGGAGGCAGCCAGATTTGGTACTTGGATAGTGGCTGCTCAAAACATATGACTGGGAACATGGAACAGTTCCTTTCACTTGAAAGTCTCAAAGGAGGAAATGTCCCCTTTGGAAACGGAAAGAAAGATGAAATCATTGGGGTTGGTAAAGTAGGTAAGGATGATACACGATCTATTGAACATTTGTATCTCATAGATGGCTTGAAATATATTCTGATCATTGTATCACAACTATGTGATAGAGGTAACCTGGTTGCTTTTAATTCCTCAAAATGTTTTGTGATCAACCTGCTTACTGACAAGATTGTTTTGCAGGGAAAAAGAATGAATAACATTTATGTCATAGATTTGTCCACACTATCTGAAAATGAACTCACTTGTCTAAGTGTGTTGGACAGTGATCCCCTCCTGTGGCACAAACGCCTTGGTCATGCAAGTCTAACTCAGCTTAACAAACTAGTCTCTAAGGACGTAGTGGTAGGACTTACTAACATTAAGTTCAAGGAAGACAAATTTTGTGAGGCATGTTCCGGGGGGAAGCAGGTAAGGTCCTCTTTCAAAAGTAAGAAAATGGTCAGTACCACCAAGACGTTGGAACTGGTTCATATGGATCTATGCGGTCCTATGAGAACTTTAAGTAGAGGTGATAAGAGATATGTGATGGTGCTAGTTGATGATTTTTCAAGGTTCACTTGGACCTTATTCCTGTCATCTAAGGATGAAGCATTTGATATGTTCCCGCATTTACTAAGAAAATTCAAAATCAATTGGGACATCAACTGGCATCAATAATATATGACCATGGTACTGAATTTGAGAATATTAAGTTTAATGAGTTTTTTGATGAACATGGTGTTAATCATAATTTTTCTGCTCCTAGAACCCCATAGAAAAATAGGGTTGTTGAAAGTAAAAACAGTACTTTTGAAGACATGGAAAGAACCATGCTTCTGTCAAGCAAACTACCTCACAGCTTCTGGGCAAAAGCAATTAACACTGCATGCTACATTATTAATAGATGCATGACCAGACCTCTGGTAGAGAAAACTCCCTATGAATTACTAAAAAGGAGAAATCCCAACATATCCCATCTAAGGGCTTTTGTATGCAAGTGTTATGTGCATAATAATGGCAAAGATTCTCTAGGAAAATTTGATCCCAGAAGTGATGAGGGAGTGTTCTTGGGATACTCAACACATAGCAAAGCTTATAAAATATACAATAAAAGAACTATGTGTGTAGAAGAAAGTGTACATGTTATCTTTGATGAAACTAACATTTTATCTGAGAGATAGGAACCAGAAGATGAGGAGCTTGGACTGGTGAGGAGCAATGACCACATTGAAGCACCTATGGCATATGGACCAGGTTCAACAACCCCACGCAACTTAACAGGGGGAATTCTACATGGAAATACTGGCCCTGATCCTGTTCCACAACTACAAGACAACATGGAACAACCCAGAAGTGAATAACCGGTACTCAAACCACACAGATATCAGAGTTCTCACCCTCTTGAGAACATCATAACAGATTTGAGATCTGGAATCAAAACTAGATCCTCCTGGAAAAATCTATATGCGTTTGATACATTTCTATCCTTGATTGAACCAAAGAACATTGCTGAAGCCCTACAAGATGCTGACTGGGTAACAGCCATGCAAGAATAGCTGAATCAATTTGAGAGGAGTCAAGTATGGCACTTGGTACCCAGGCCACTAGACAGATCAGTAATTGGCACCAAGTGGGTATTCAGGAACAAGCTTGATGAGGATGGAACTGTTTCAAGAATTAAGGCTAGACTGGTTGTTCAAGGATACAGTCAAGAAGAGGGAATTGACTATGATGAGACCTTTTCTCCTGTGGAAAGATTGGAAGCAATCAGACTTCTTATAGCATTTGCTGCACACATGGAATTCACTTTTCATCAGATGGATGTAAAGAGTGCGTTTCTTAATGGCTATTTGAAAGAAGATGTATTTGTAACACAACCTCCTGGTTTTGAAAGTAAAGATTCACCTAATCATGTATATAAACTTGACAAGGCTCTCTATGGTCTCAAGCAAGCGCCTAGAGCTTGGTACGAGAGATTGTCAAAATTCCCTGCTTGAAAATGGGTACAAACGAGGCAACATAGACAGTACTTTGTTCCTAAAGGAAAGGGGAAAAGATCTTCTGATTGTACAAATATATGTTGATGATATCATATTTGGGGCAACTACTAAAAAGCTTAGTAAGGAATTTGCTACATTAATGGGGAGTGAATTTGAAATGAGTATGATGGGTGAACTAACCTTCTTCTTAGGTTTGCAGATCAAACAAACTACATATGGCACAATGATACATCAACAGAAGTACGTGAAAGAACTCCTCAAGAAATTCAAAATGGAGGATTCAAAGGATATAGATACCCCAATATCCACAGCTACAAAATTGGATGTGGATGAACCTGGTTCATCCGTTGATCAGAATACATACAGAGGGATGATTGGGTCTCTACTCTATCTTACTGCAAGTAGACCTGATATAGTGTTCAATATGGGACTGTGTGCTAGGTTTCAAGCCAATCCAAAGGAGTCCCACCTCACTGCAGTAAAAAGAATTTTAAGATATCTGAAGGGTACCACTGATATGTGCCTTTGGTATCCTAAAGGTAGTAATTTTGACCTTGTAGGATATGCTGATGATGATTATGCAGATTTCCTGGTTGACAGGAAAAGTACTTCAGGCATGGCTCACTTTTGGGCTCCTGCCTTGTCTCTTGTGCCACCAAGAAACAAAATTCAGTAGCCTTGTCTACTGCTGAGGCTGAATATGTGGTTGCAGCCTCTTGTTGTGCCCAGTTGCTATGGATCAAGCAACAACTCCTGGACTTTGGTATAGATGTGGGATGCATTCCTATTTACTATGATAACACTAGTGCAATCAGTATGACTAAGAACCCGGTACATCACAAGAGAACTAAGCACATAGATGTTAGCCACCATTTCCTGAGGGATAACTATGAAAAGTGAATGATCTCAATCGAATATTGTACTACTAATCATCAAATTGCTGATATATTTACCAAATCATTGAGTAGGGAGCATTATGAGAGAAACAGGCTTGAATTAGGGATGATTAAGATCACCTAATTGAAAAACAGAATTGAAAAAAAAAAGGAAGTTTTGTTTGGCTAGAAGATTTTAATTAGGTACGTAATCAGATTAATCATTGCTCAGTACTATGTCTTTATTGCCATACCCTTCTTCCATGTATTAATATGATTCCCTATTCACTAATGATGTTTCTCTATCTTTGTGAATTGAGGCAAAATAAAGATTTTTAACAGGATGAACTTGGTCCATCCATGCTAGTTTACGTGACAGACAAGGTACGTTCTCATCTCCATACATGTATTAATTTAAGTACAGTCATACATGTGCAGGACTCTATCCATTTATGGTTCAAATTCATTTCTCGTACTTACCCAAATAATGAACCAGTTTCAAGAAGTCCCGTCTCTATTAATTAGCCTAGTTGTAGAGGGAAAGTAACTGTCTAATCAATGTCCAATCACTAACAGTTCTTAATCGATTAGGATCCTACGTAGTTAATACACTTCTATTAAAATCTCACCAGCCACAAGTTATAAATTCCATCATTACTCATTGTGCATAAAATACCAGACGAACCTTGTTCAACTCACTCAACTCAAAATCCCTACTGCCTTTTATTTTCTTCTCTCTCTAACCAAATCAAAATCATGTTGTCTCCTCCACCAGCTTCTTCTGACTCATCCCCAAACAGATATTATGATGGGGGAAACTATGAATCTAATTCAAAGTCTCCCTCAGTCTATAGTTCCAAGTCTCCTGAAAAATCATCAACCCCAGAACATTCTACAATCCCTGAACCCACACCAAACCCTATCCCAGCTCCCAAAACCCATTGTGTTAAGGTTCTTGCACGTAAATCTATGGCTTCTGGTTCAAGAGGAAAATTCTTGGAAGAATTGTTACGTGCTGAGGAAGGCTCTAAACCAGAATCATCTGATGATTCATTTAAATCAGCCAATGAAGGCGAAGCACCTGGTTCATCCAGTGTTGAGAAAGGTAATACTGAAGTTACCTCTGATTTAAATTCTGCTGAGAATCGATTTGTGTTGGTGGGGTCTGTGGTGGATGTGGAAGTGCCAAGAAGGCAAAGAAAATTTGGGAAAAAGAAAAATCTTGTGAACGAGGGTGAAGTAGATGTGAGGGGATCCGGGGAGGATGGTACCACGCTTGCAATTTGTGGCCCCATTCTTGAAAATCTTGAAGAAGATGTCATGGTTTTAAGGGGAACTACTGAAGTTGAGGAAGTTGTTGCTGGTTTGGAGAAGTTAATGAAGGAAATAGATGAACATGTTTCTTCTAGGGAAGAAACTTTGGCTGAAAGACTAAAGAAGCTGGGGGACTCATACAACCCCAAGAAGAGAAGGACTCCAAAGTCTAGAAAGTCTAAAGCCTCAGTTCCTTCAAAGAAAAGGAAGATTGATGATTCTGTTGGTGTACCTGTTCCTAGGGTACGTGCGACGAGAAATACTATATGAGAAGAGGAGGAGAAATTGGAAAAAGCTCTGCAAGAGAGCAAAAGAAAGAAGGCATAGAAGGGGAAAGTAAAGGTAGGGGAACCTGTTATTGTTGACGATGAAGAGTGGTTGGACCTGGTCCAACAAGAAGAGGAGGCTGCTCCAGTGGTTACCAAGACTCCCAAGCCCAAAAAGGCTAAGACTTCTTCAAAGAAGTCTGCTACTGTGTCCATCACCACTGGGAGTACTACTTCAAGGACAAGGTCTAAGATAAAGAAGGTGAAGAAAGTACAGATTATTGAGAGGGATGATGATCCAGAATGGAGTGGAGAGGAAGAGAAGGCGGTTGGAGAAGTTTCCACTGACAGAGTTGCCATGTTTGGCAAGAGAAAAATCTTGAAAGGGAAATTGTTGAAGGATTTGGAGGAGCTTGGAATGAGGTATTTACTGGATTTTCTGGCAGCACAGGGCTGGAAGGACATGGTCCTTCGTATAGAATGGCACCAAAGCACATGCGATCCCTTATGGATTTATTTTGACTTTCGTTCTTGCTCATTTTGGAGTTCCTACCAAGAAGGCTGAGATGGCTACTGCTAAGGATTTCTTTGGGAAGGACACTCTGCTGTCTTGTGATTATACTGTCAATGCCCCGGCAGATGAACCTGGTTCATCTCGGAAGCTACCAGTCAACAGCAAGGTCCATACTCTGGTGCAAGAAAGAGAGTTAAAGGATATGGTGATCCTTCGATTGAGGTCTCGCTTAATTGAGGTGGAAGCTGAGTGTGATGCTCTCAAAGCTGAGTTAGCAAAGGAGAAGGAGAAAAATGAAGGTGTTTTACACCAAATGTTTTCCCTTCCACAAATCAAGAACCCAACCTCATATGCACCCTCCCAGCCTTAGGAATGTCCAGTGCTACCCCCTCCAAACCTATCAAGTGTCCAGTTCGGGACAGTGTCTAGTTTTTGTTTCAGTTTTTATTCTATTTTTCTCATGTTTTGGCTGTTTTGATTTTAATATGTTTTGGTGCCGATCATCCCTGTTAATCAATGGAAGCTTGTTGTTTTGAAAAATGTCTCAATTTCTTATTTAGCTTACATTATTAGTTTCTTGTGATGATTAATCATGTTTGCACCTGCAGTTGCCTAAACTGGCCATGAGTGAGAATTAAAAACTAGTAAGTATCATTTTGCAATTTTTCAATAATGTCAAAAGGGGGAAGATGTATTATGGTATTGGTTCAAAATTTTCAAAAAGTGATTTATAACCTAATGAACCTGGTTCTCAATGATTAATGCTTAAAAATATATAAAGTGTTTGAAGTGTATACAGGATAAAGCACAGAGTTTGTCATCATCAAAAAGGGGAAATTTTTTGGCCTATGTCATTGAATGGGTTTTGAAGATTAACAAATGTTGACAAGATGAACCAGGTCCATCAAATCATACACACCTGAACGTAGTAGTTGGCACAAGAATCGTACAAGCATAGGAGATATCAGTGATTGTTGAGTATCAAAGAACTAAGAGGATGTCTCCTAATACAAAAAGATTGCAAACTGATGTAGATGAAAGAAGTTGAATTCAGCCAGGACAGAAACGAAGGAAGGAAGTTGAGTTTGATAAGAACTTGTTCTCCCAGGTAGAATCGGACCAGAACTCAGCTGACTCTATAAATACTCAAAGTATTACTGCTGAAAAGAGATGACACAAAAAGACGCACAAAGGGCTAAATTGAATCAAGTTCTGTAAGCAAATTTCCCAAGTTATTTGCAAGCAGAAGTATTGTGCAAAGGCTACAGTTCAACTAGAAGAAACAGTTCCATCTACTTATCATTGAGTCTAGTTGGTTGTAGTAGGAGTTTTAACACTGTATCTTTTCAGCTTTCTTAGAAACAAATTGCTATAGGTACACACTGTTCAAGTTAGAGTTAGCTTGACGTCTGTAGAAATTAGCTAGAGGCTAGTTGATACAAAGAGGATTAGAGTTAGTCTTAGGATTACAAAAGAGTTTATTTTGTAAGTCCGTTTGGCTCAGAGTTTTTAGTGAAGTGTTTGAGAAAATCCTACTGAGGAGTAGGTCATGGTTTTTTCCCTTTTGAGCCAGGTGTTTTCCACGTAAAAATATATGTGTCTTTACTTTACTGCTTTATTATTCCGCAAATAGTAGTAAGTAGTACACCAAGAAGAACCAGGTTCTTCTTATTAGACAGCACTCAAAAATTAGGTATTGCACAATTAACTTATAATATTGTGTAGTATTGACGTCTAAAACATCAGGTTTCGACAACGTCATCCCTCGAAAAACCCTAAGGGGTATCGAATTATTCGAACCTTCAAACAATTTTGTACTGAACAATTTTGTGCTAAGTCATAGCAAAGTGAAGGGTTTCGATAACACCAACCCTCGAAAAGCTTAATATAGTACAGACTTATCTCGTGCTAAGGCATGAAAGAAAATTATTAACTTTTTAAGCCGAAAAGGGAAAAAGCCATTCTTTTAAGGCCATATCGTCCCAATTCAAGAGCCTAAGGGCCGTTTTATTTTTAGAGTTCGAGAAGTCAACCTCACTCAATTAAGACCTAAGGGTCACCCTACCTCAAGTTCGAACAAGTACTCACTCGACTACAGAGACCACATTAGTCTGCCTTCGATCAAGTCATTTAAGCTTTGAATTTACGATCAAAATTTTCACAAGGCATGAGTGACTCAAAATTATCACCAGGCTTAAGTGAATCAAAATTTTCATAAGAATTTTCACAAGGAAAAAATTGAGATAAAGACAAAGAGAAGGGGCATGTATTATATATATATATATATATATATATATATATATATATATATATATATATATATAGGGAGAGAGAGAGAGAGAGATGTTTACAAAGGACCGATCAAGGTCCTACACAAAAGGAAAAAGAAGAAAAAATACAAAGGCTCCTAATTGTTCTCGGGGGAAACTTATTTATCGAGGTCCTCCCTATTTTTAGACCCACTCTTGTTGCCATCATCATTATCATTGTCAGAAGAGGCCAAATCTCTAGCATCAACTTCATGCTCTTTTTAATTCAGGCCAAAGTGACTCACTTGGGGCGTTTTTTTTAATTCGAGGGGTTTCAGGACCGGTCCCCTAGGACATGCCCGCCGTTTGTTCACATTGGTGGAGGACAGCCTCGATCTCCGACGACTCAGGGACTTTGCCTGAGTCTTTCTCCAAGATCCCCCCAATTTGTGGCGGCACCTCATCAACTACCACTGATTCAGCGGCCTTTGGGGCCCCGACGATTTTCTTCAGTCGGGCCACTAGTATGGATCCATCATCTTCTTCTTATTCTTATTCTTCCTCCCTTATATGCTAAAGTACATCCACATGGAGGGAAACAGTGTCCGTCTTCGATTTACGAACAGGGTTTTTTCTGGGCTTTGGGACCCCGGAGGTCGAGGCCGTCTTCCTCTTATTGTCCTTCGCCGGTTTCAAAACCAACACCGAAGTTTCTTCCTCGCTAGTCGGGGGCCTCATGACCGCATCGGCCTCATGACCGCATCCTTGCCCAGGCCTACACACAAGAAAATTGAATAAGTCCAAGAAGGACATCTTGATCGAATTACCAGAGATATGGAAAGGGGGGGCTTACCATGATTCTTGGCCTCCCATCGGCCCTTTGCTAAATCCCGCCAAAAGCGCTCGGCGTATGTGGAGGTCGAGGCAAGGTTCAAAACCTAGCTCTCGAGGTTAGGGATCGCGCGGGGCATCCAAGCAACCGCTACATCATGAAAGAAGACATTGATGAGAAAAAGCAAGGGAATGAAATAGTGCATAGAAGCTAGCAGTGAGGTGATACTTACGCTTCATGCTCCACTTCTCAGGAAATGGCATCTTCTCCATCGGGATAAGGTCGGAAGTCCTCAGTCGAACAAACCTGCCCATCCAACCTCGATCTTTGTCCTCGTTGATCTCGAGAATAGTACCTTAGTAGCTTGGCGCTGGAGTTTAATCAACCCGCTTCGATAGAGACGGGGGATATACAATCTAATGAGGTGGTCGAGGGTGAAAGACTTCCCCTCAAATTTGCTTGAGAAGAATCAAAGCAGGATGACTATTCGCCAAAAAGAAGGATGGATTTGGCCTAGGGTTATCTGATATTGATGACAGAAGTCGAAAATGACGGGGTCAAGGGGTCCCAGTGTGAAAGGGTAAGTATAAACACTTAGAAACCCTTCCACATGGGTAGCTATGTCCTTATCGGGGGTTGTGATCACCACCTTTTTATCCCCCCAGTTGAAGTCTTTCTTTACCTACTCGAGGTATCTCTCAATTATCAAGCATATATATCTCGACACTGGCTCGCACCAACCTGGAACTGATGAATCCTTATCGGTTTTGAAGTCAGAGTTTAACGCACACCCCCAGGAATACACTCTTCAAAGTGGGGTTCCACTGGTGTTTTCCTGCCGGCTGGTTGAGAAGGTGAAGCAGTTTCTTTTTGCGGCACCATTTTAGATGTTTTTTTCCATTTTTGTATGAGTTCGAAGAAAAAAAAAGGTAGTAAAACTTGATGTGTGAGAAAGATTAACAGTGAAACCCTGAAGATTTGTAGAAGGAAAGAACTTAGGAGAGGTAAAAGCTTTGGAGATTAGAAGAAAAGTGGAAGTAAAGTTTGAATCAATGAGGAGAGGGCCTATTTATGGGATTTACTGCGACAGTTCAAAAGCACTAGTGGTCGATCGCCAATAGACACTCATTAATGATTTGGGAAATTGTACCGATGGGACGTTTCGGTCACTTACGTCACACGGATGGTGTCATGATGGTTCGAGGTAAAAAAAAATCGAAGGCTCAATTCATTTCTTGTCATTAGATTCCAAAAAATGAGGGGATTATCTTTATATGGTTAAAACTGATCCCACCCAATTTTACTATTTGATCGAGACCGGGAAGTTGCATCGAAGGACAACTTCGTTATGGAATAGTCTAAAACACGAGGATAAGGTACCAAGTACGGAATCGAGATACCTGTCAAGATCGAGGCTAGTAGCAATCGGAACCAAATGAAACAGACATCGGGTAAGATCAAAGATAGCACAATAACAGAAAGGCGAGATCTCCGTGATTGGTCGAGGATCATGGCGTGAATCTCGGAATGGATCAAATCAGAAACGGTTAATCGGCTAAATCATGAGATTTTCTTCTGCAATTAGAGTTATACCATAAATGGAATTCCTCTACTATATAAAGGGGAGTTCTAATCATTTGTAACACATCATTCACAGACATCAAAGCAATATAATTCTCTTTCTCGCTTATATTACTGTTCATCAGTTTGTTATATTTTTAAATTGTTCTTGCGCCAATCAGTTCGAGAGTACTTCGACTCGAGGGCTGAATTCTGTTTAAACACTGGTTTGTTTTGCTTATAACTCAATTCTATCATTTATCTTCATATTTATCAATTGATGTTGAGTGAAATTGCATATCCTTAAAACCACATTATAAGTTTAATTATCTAATTTTAAGGGTAAACAAGAAGGTAGAGAGCAAAACCAACCCAGCAAACAACTATTACTATGCTAACTTCTTGCAAGGCTTGCTGAGCTTCTTCGTATCGCTAAAGCAAACCTCACTCGTTGATGTAATACACAAAAGCACAATAGTAAATGAGACACATACATAAACAGAGTGTCATATTTGAATTCAAAAAATCATTCTAACTTTTGCAATTTAAAGCATATTACGATTTCAATTATGTCGAAATATTATTTTGAGAGAAAACTCAAGGCAAAAAGAAGATGCAAAAGCAAGGTCGGGACTATTGGTGATTGATTACTAAATTTCTTTGGACATAATAGATGTTCACTCACTAGGTCGTAGGTCTACCTATGGATGTTTACTTTGTTTTGAAATGTATTATTTGTTCATATCCAGACTCCAGTAACCAATTAATGTCAATTGTCAACTGATGTCAATTGCGTGAATGGTTCCTTATCTGGGAAAGCTACGTGCTTATGTTATTTGGTTTGTTTCTCTAATTTACTACGACTCTCTAAACCATATCACACGTTATAATCTGAAACGGGCTGTAAATTAATATCCCCTTAATTTTTTCAATCGAGCACATACATTTTTTACCATTAGTTACCTCCATAAGCTAGATTATGTGCTTATAAATTGAAAAGGTAAAAGGAAAAAAAAATTAAATGGTCTAGGGTAAGGTAGGACTAATTATTAATAAAATATATTAAACGGGACAGAGCAAGACCAGATTAAGACATTGTATGGCTCATTCTATCACCCTCATTTACCTCTCACTATTCTCGAGGTCCTCAAATTATAAGCTTTAGACTATAAATGCTTAATAGGACAAAACAAGTCCAAGCTGTGTCGATATTTTTGGCACGTTTTTGGTAATGTGGATATTTAGAATTCCCCTGTTTTCCTCTTCTTTCCCACCTCTCTTTTAAATTTCAAAAGGACGAATCTAGTTAATAATCCTCATAAGTTTTCACAAAATTAGTCCATCAACTCGTAACATCATGTGTGTGTGTGTGTGTGTATATATATATATATATATTGTAAAACTGACCTCACTTTTCCTAAAAGTCATGCGCGCGAACACTCACTCTATGTTCTTTTTTTTTCTTTCATAAGTGACCTATGTTATCAGACTTAATATTTTTTCATTAAAATATCTATTACTTTTGTTTAGTTTAAGGAGAAAGTAGAATGTTAATCAATAAAGTCAATGCATGTGTGATCTATATCGAAGAGTTCTCCTTTTGGCTCAATTTATTTTATCAGTAACTAATGAAAATTTTATTGATAACATTTGAGACAAAGAAAAGACTACCAAAACAGAAGGTCACAAGACTTATTACTAATTATCTGTAAAGATTTTTAGTGGTGAAAAATAGAACTTCTCTTCTGTTTTAAGTAAGAGGAGTAATATGTATAAGCAAAAACCCTTTTATTATAAACAGGGAATAGCTACTCCATTTAGTAAGAGAAAATCTCACATTCCACTACACACATAATGGAAAATACACCTAAGATACCTAACATACCACCGGAACCATCGGATATCAACCCCACGGAGAAAGATACTAACACATCCCACTCCTACAAGGAAATGCTCCTAGACCAGAAGGTTACTTCCCAAACGGAATACTATGCAACGGATATTCTTGATAATCGGGATGCGAGTTAAAGGGCAAGAAAAACCTAGGCCCAATCATCCTCTCTCAGGAGGATAAGAACAGGCTATATGAGCCATGGCGCTTCTCAGTCATTATAAAAAATTTTGGTCGACGTATGCGACATCATATTCTCTAATCCAGACTAAATGAACTATGGAACCCCTCTGAACAGTTAATCTTGATTGACCTAGGATGAGACTTCTTTATAGTCAAGTTTGGAAAGGAAGAAAACCTGATCAAGGCAAAACATTAAGGCCCATGGTTCATATCCGAAAATTTTCTCTCAGTTAGAAGGTGGGAACCAAAATTTATCCCACAAGAAGTCACCTTATCTCTCACTGCTATATGCATGAGATTACCACAACTGCCAACAGAATTTTACGACAAGGAGGTACTGGAAAAAATAGGTCGAAAACTTGGGAAACTTCTCAAAATTGATACGTGCACTTCAGCTACGCTAAGGGGTAGATATGCGCGAATTTATATTCAAATCCCACTGGAAACCCCAGTTTCCACATCCGTCATCATTGGAGACCACAAATAAGTGGTGGTATATGAAGGGGAAAACATCCTCTGTATAGGATACATGAGGTTGGGACACACCCTGAGAGGGTACACACAGAGGCAGAATCCGCCTCCCCCATCTCAAGACCAACCAGAATGCCCCAACGCAAAATCCAATGACGACAAGGAATAGGAGTTTTAAATGTAATTTTCCCCAAAAGAAGAAAACAGGGACACCCCACCCCAGCAACGCAAACAACAACAACCCAAGGAAGGAAAGGTAAAGGTACCAGTTCAACAAACGGTATCCAAGTCCATATGTTTGATGAAAATTCCGGTAAGTTCCTTGAAACAAAAACTTTCCGCTATAATTTGAAGCCTAGCTTATGCAGGACAACAACCCCCCTACCAGAACACTCTGCAAAAAACCCCTCCATCGATACTCAAGTGCCATATCTGTTAAACCCCAAAACTTAAGTGATTTGACAATCTCCATCAACTCAACCGGATCCTCCTTTAATTCAAAATCCAGTGTATTTAACATAAATTACGAAATACACAGTACGGGTTTCGATTTAACCCCATCAACAGTCATAACCCTTGATTACCCCAGAAATCCCCTGATTAATTCTATCCCAAAAAAGGAAAATCAAAAAATATCCAAAAATGGATCAATCCACCAAATCCCCAATCGTTCTGACTTCCATCTCTCTGCCACAGGACCACACGACGGCATCTTAGTTGGAGATTGATCTCCATGACCAGGGACTATTCTACAATTTTCAGCTGGGAAACCAACCGATAACCCTCATCATCCAAATTCTGGCCCACCTGGCAAGAGTCACAGCAAAAGCCCTAAATAGGGTTTGGCGACGTTTGGAGGCCAACTATGGTAATCAATGGTTCTACAGAGAAGCTTCAACCCTCTGCAGTCAACCAACGATACACCATCAGTACACAACCTCATGCAGCAGATCTTTAGCACCATCCCATTCTTCCCACACCTAGAAACAAATGACCCATATGCGATACCACAATTCTCAGTACTGGAACAATGGCCCCAACAGGACCCTTCATCTTCAACACCGAAGAAACAACATTATCCTCCACTGGGGAATATCTCGAAAGAGATAAAGAAAGCCTTAGAGATTCTCAAAGGTCAGGAAACAACCAAGGAGAAGGAGCCTCAGAACTATTGTTGCTCAATAAGAACAGACTCCCTATGGCTAGAGGCTGTGAGAGTAGTGGAATTCAGCGTGGATTACAGCGATACACTGATTCTTATATGTCCCAAAACACTTGCCAGATGTGGATCGAACATGTCCTCTCATCATAGCCAGGGGGTGTTGAAACCACTCTTGACCCTAACTCCAGTAATGATATCCTAGTCACCATTAGTAAGGAGGAAGGAAATGATGCCTACCTAGGGAAAGGACAAGGCACTGGCAGGAACTCTCCCAACAAACCCAAACCCCCTAATGAACTTCATCATATGGAATATTAGGGGGTAAACAGTGTGGAGTTCAGAAGACACTGCTCAAAGATGGTCAGGATGCATAAACCAGCAATGCTAGTCCTGTTGGAGACCAAGATAGCAGATCACAAGAAGCTTACGGAAGACCCACAATACGACCTGCATATTTAGTTCCCAGAAGTGGGCCACTCTAAAGGCATCGTCATCATGTGGAAAGAGACCATCCTTCAGCTAGATGAAGTAGCAATTACATCACTGGGTATCCATGCAATGGTCAAGGTACTACCCTCAACCCCCCCCCCCCCCCCCCCCCCCCCCCCCA
>MDKI01132916.1:0-67056 GCA_005239505.1 Nicotiana paniculata | reverse complement strand
TAAAGCTCATAAAATGCGAGGGATATAATGCTTAAAATCACGAATTCTAGCCACACATCAAATTCGTTCACAGATGCCTTATTCCGAGCGCACATGGCGCAAACTCTCGAGGAGCCGGTGGGAGGCCTGTTCTCACAGTAAGACCCTTCCCCGAATAGGTAACATCAGGCTCTCCCATTCGCATCGTACTTACTCTTTTTTCTTCACTTTTTTTTGCAGGTTTGCGGAAGACCATTGAACTCAGGCCTTCAAGAGGGGACACGAATATTCCTTGTCCGTTGTTCCCTCCGCTTTGAGGCAACTCGAGGCTGCAGCAGGGGAAAAGAAAAAAGGAAGGCTTCGTGCTCCCTGAGCTTAGAGGAGAAGAATCCAATGAGAAGGTTGGCCCGTAAGCCAAAAGAAAGTTCTAGATCCTGATCACCCGACTTGGACTCGCTTCTTCAGCTCAGAAATGAGCCTGAGGAAGATGAATTTTTTGTGGCCCACGGGCCTACTTCTTTCGAGGAGCAGGCAGCTATTGAGGAGGAGATCCATGAAGTCGATCTCCCTCAGACCTGGAAGGTTGATGTGAAGACCAGGGATGATACTTCCCGGGATGGAGGCTATGCTCCGAAGGAGGCACCCGGCATAATAGAGATGTCTACTAAGGGCCTCATGGCATGGACGATCCCCTTCGTTCCTTTTTCGACATCGCGGATTCGTCCGTCTTGGAAGACTTTTCCGGGTTGGGCGACCTAGAAGTGCAGAGAAAGGATCCTTCTTCACAATTGAGCGGGTTGAACTCGAGCCCAAAGTTAATCAACCAGTTCCCCTCCCCGAGTGTGGATCCCGACCGTAAGGGGTCGATAAGCATCACTGTCCCGGAGGATTTCCTAGTTCTTTCTTCTCCCGTGGGAGTAGCGAGCTACCTCCAATGCCTTGTGACCGAAGAAAACCAAGCGAAAATGAATGAGGTGGACGTGTCATGCCTTTTCAACGAAGTGCAGCAGGTGCTGAATCGGGTTAGACATCATTATGCTCTTTCGAACTTTGACTTAGCTTTTGATATTTCTCGTGTTTGTTTTTACCTTTTGCAGGACTCGGTACTTCATCACGAAAGATTTCTTCAGTACTGGACCAAGGTTAACCAGCTCGAGCTTGAGGTTAAGGAGCTTTCCCAGAAAAGAGATATGTACAAGCTTCTCAACGAGCAACACGAAGGGGCTATCAAGGACCTACAGGACGAGTTGGATGAGGCTCAGAAAGAGGCTTCGATCCTAAGGTGGGAACATACCGATCTGGTCAAAAAGTAAAGGTTTTTGTAGTTAGCAATGAATATTAGCCATGGTGACTAGCGACCAAACCTCGCAGGTTCAGCAAAAGATTCACCGGATCGACCAACTTCGAGCTGAAATGAATGAGGTCCAAGCCATGACCGATGATTGAAAGAGAAAAATGGACTAGCTGGCTTCGGAGAAGGAAACTTCCAGGCACAGCTGGCATCAGTAGAGGTTCAACTCCGACTAGTGAAAAAAAAAGCTGAAAAGCGGTCCTAGTTGAATGACGATCTTCGATCACAATTGAGCTCGGCTCTGGCCGAGCGAGACGCCCTCGATAACAAATGTGAAGCTATAAAGTCTCAGCTAAGCAAAACCTCTGCCGATGCTGAAGAGATGGTGGCCCAATATAGGGCTGATGTCGAAGCAGCAGAGGCTCGCCTGAAGACTACTGAGTATGTGGGGAGGTTATCTCGGAGAGACACCCTCGAAGAGATCCATGCCCGAGGTTTCGACCTGTCGGCCAAGATCAAGGAGGCAAAAAGACTTGAGGTCGAGGCCAAGAATCTAGCTGAACCTAAAGATGAAGAAGGCTTAGAGGGCTCCGAAGAACCTGAAGGCCCAACGTCTCTGGTGACGAGTCGGGTTCTAGTGAAGATCAGGCATAGATTCCATAGGATTATTTTGTTTTGTTTTTTGTATCCTGTACATATATTTTGTTGAGGCCGTTTTTGTTGGGCCTTTGTAAATGTATTTTGGAATATTAAGCATTTCCCTTTTGGCAATGTGAAAGTCTATTATCTTAGCATCTTTTACAATTGCAAATATTTCTAATGCCTTAGCACATAATCAAATGTAGTAACAAGTTGCTTTTTGGAGGTTCGAACAAGACTTGTCCTCGATACAACTTTGCTCGAACTTGAGTAAGCTCGGAGTGAACGGAAATTTCCCCAAGATGCTTATTTAAATGTTGTTAGATTGTATATTTGTCGAGGATAACCTTGAACATGTTTAGAATTTTGTTGAAGGCCTTATGTTTTGATTACGGGTTACGGACATCTCTAAACTGCTTTTAAGGTGGCCATAGCCTTTTAGGTTAGGGCACTGCCTTATAGGTTTTGTGACTTCAGGTTTCGATAACCCAAGCCGCCCGAGCTTATCTCGAACGGCAGTCCCCTAGTTGGGGTAGCCCTTTGGGCTTGGATAAGGGTGGCCCTTGGGCTCGATAGTTCCCGGGTAGGAATAGCCCTTAGGCTTAATACTTTTAAGAAGCAAAAAATATTTGTTAGCAAGGTAGAAATTTCTTTCATTTTTGTGCGTAACATACAAGATTGTAAGCGTGTAAAAGCTCGTATTAGGGCCGAGGTGACCTAAGCAGGCGCGGTTCATGGTCCTTACAATAACTCCTAACCACTGAGCCTAGATTGTTCGAGCACAGAGTTTACTTCCTTGCTAAAAATCATGACCCGATGGTGATGGCCCCCAGTATTCGAGATCGATCTTCGAGTGGGCTTGGATACTGTTGAAGTGACCATTGACTCTGATTTAAAATCGGTCGTCGACTCTAAGTTAGCACGATTTATTGTTGCCTCGTTAAAAACCTTGTCGGAAAATCCATTTGGGACAAAGCCGGTTCAGGGGAAAAATAGTGAAACACGTGCATCAGACATAACAACTACATTCTCCTTCAGTTGTTGCCTGCAAGTGTTAGTCCAATTCGTAATATTAAAAGAAAAGTGAATGAGGTCGTATCTTAGCAATAGTATTATTTAAGTTGGGTCACGTTCCAGTTGTTTGGTATGGTCCTTCCTAATTCGGTAATACTGATAACTTGATATGGTCCTTACTAATTCGGTCCCAGTTTTCCTTCGTTCGGGTTCCGAGTTTTTAGTATTATTATTTATACACCAGGTCCCCGATATTGAAGTGTCGGAGGTTGGTTCTTCGATTATAATATATTTCTATCCACTGCTTTTGGGCGGCCAACCGGACTAAGGCGGCCTTGCAACTCTTGTCCAGTAGTTCCAGGCTCATGCTTATGGCCGCATCGTTTGATTCTTCCATTGCATATCAAAACCTAAGGATCGGTTCTCCCACCTTAACCGGTGTAAGTGCTTCAACACCGTAGACCAATGAAAATGGAGTGGTCCCGGTACCGGATTTTGAGGTCGTGCGGTATGCCCACAAGACTTTGGTAGAATTTCCTTCCATTTTCCTCTGGCATCATTCAAACTTTTCTTAAGGTTTAGAAGGATGGTTTTGTTTGTCGACTTCGCCTGTCCGTTCCCACTAGGGTGATAGGGCGTTGACAAGATCTTTTTGATCTTATGGTCCTCAAAAAATTGTCTTACCATGTTGCTGATGAACTGCTTCCCATTATCACATACTATCTCAGCCAGTATACCAAACCGGCATATTATGTGGTTACAAATGAAGTCAAATGACTTCCTTTTCCGGACCTTCTCGAAAGCTTGAGCTTCAACTCAATTAAAGAATTAGTCAGTCATAAATGGTATAAATTGATCCTTACCGGTTTCCCATGGTAGGGAACCGACGATGTCTGTTCCCCATTTCATGAACGGCCACGGTGATAGGATCGAATGTAGTAGATCCCCGGGTTGATGGAACATTGGTTCATGCCTCTGACAACCATCGCATCTCCGTATAAAGTCCTTCGCATCTTTATCCATGTCGATCCAGTGATAGCCGTCTCTAATTATCTTATGAACCAAAGATTCTACCCCTGAATGGTTTCTGCATGTGCCTTCATGAACTTCCCTTAAACATGTTCGTGTCCCTCGGCCCCAAGCATATGGCGAGTGGGCCATCAAACGTTCATCTGAACAGAGTACCTTCGGAGAGGCTAAACCTGTCTGCCTTCGTGCGTAGAGCTCTCGATTCTTTAGGATCCAAGGGAAACTTCCCAGTCTTCAAGTAGTATATATACTTGTTTCTCCAGTCCCAAGTTAAACTCGTTGAGTTTATCTCGGCATGTCCTTCTTCCACTACTAATTTCATGAGTTGCACGACCATTCCCGAGCTAAATTCATCGTCATCAACCTATGACCCCAAGTTAGCCAGGGCATTGGCTTCACTATTTTGATCCCGGGGCATGTGTTGTAGGGTATATTCCTTGAATCGATGTAGCGTTACCTGTATTTTATCCAACTATATTTGCATTCGTTCCTCTTTCACTTAGAATGTCCCATTGACTTGATTTACCACCAGTAGGGAGTTGCATTTAGATTCGGTCACTTTGACCCCCAGGCTTTTAGCCAATTTGAGACCTGCAATCATGGCCTCGTACTCGGCCTCGTTGTAGTTAGTTTCACAGTTCTAATAGATTGCCTAACTACATTACCCGTAGGCGGCTTCAACGTAATGACGAGTCCGGACCCCTTTGCGTTCG
Source organism: Nicotiana paniculata (assembly GCA_005239505.1). Taxonomy (NCBI): domain Eukaryota; kingdom Viridiplantae; phylum Streptophyta; class Magnoliopsida; order Solanales; family Solanaceae; genus Nicotiana; species Nicotiana paniculata. Next base: position 62,391 of record MDKI01132916.1, on the reverse strand, counting down.
AGGCACCGTTCATAATGAGGGTCCAGATACCCGAGGAGGTCCCCGAGGTTAACAACAATTCCTTTTCGACTTTGGGTATTAAGGTCAGCGTGAAGTCGGCCATGAAGTCTGCCAAAATTTGATATTTGATGGTGGTTCAGGGTCAATATTCGATATCGTACCCGCTAATTTCCACGAACCATTTGGCCAATTTTCCTGAGAGCTCGGGTTTGTGCTTATGTTCCTCAATGGGTAAGTAGTTACGACATATATGGGATGGCATTGAAAATATGACTTTAACTTTCTGGAGGCGCTTAGCAAAGCAAGCGCCAATTTCTCCAAGTGACAGTACCTTGTTTCCTCTTCACCTAGAGCCTTGCTAACATAGTAGATAGGAAAATGCATACCTTCCTCTTCCCGGACTAAGACTCCACTAACCACTATCTCGCATACCTCCAAGTATAAGTACAACTGCTTTTCCGCCTTCGAAGTATGAAGCAAAGCTGGACTCGAAAGGTACCGTTTAAGTTCTTCCAAAGCTTGTTGGCACTCTGGCGTCCGCGAGAAGTTATTCTTCTTCTTCAATAATGAGAAGAACCGATGGCTCTTATCGGAGGACCTTGATATGAACCGACCGAGGGCAGCTATGCGCCTAGTTAGCCTTTGAACGACCTTGACATTGTCCACCACGGTGATGTCCTCTATGGCTTTGATTTTTTCGGGATTAATCCCCATGCCGCGGTTGGACACCATGAATCCAAGGAACTTCCGGACCCAACCCCGAATGCGCATTTCTTTGGGTTCAACTTTATATTGTATTTCTTCAGTATGTTGAATCTTTCCTGCAAATGTTCTAAATGGTCTTATGCTCGTAGTGACTTAACTAACATGTCGTCAATGTAAACCTCCTTGATTTTCCTATTTGCTATTCGAACATCCGGTTTACTAGGCATTGGTAAGTGGTACCGGCATTTTTTAGTCCAAACGACATTACGTTATAACTATAGGTGACGTACTTAGTGATGAAGGAAGTTTTTTCTTGATATCGGTCCATCCAGATTTAGGTATACCCAGAATAGGCATTGAGAAAGTTGAGTATCTCGTGGTCGGCCGTTGCATTTCTTGCGATCGATGTTAGGAAAAGGAAAAGAGTCCTTAGGGCATGCCTTGTTCAAGTCTTTTTAATCTACACAAATTCTTAATTTATTTCCCTTTTTAGGCACTACCACTACGTTATCTAACGAGTCTGGGTAAGTAACTTCCCGAATGGAACCTATTTTAAGGAATTTGGATACCTCGTCTTTAATGAATGCATGCTAGACTTCAGACTGAGGCCTCCTCTTCTGTTTAACCGGGTGGGACTTTGGATCCAAGCTCAGCTTGTGAGTAGTTATTTTGATGGGATCCATGTCATATCAAGATGAAACCAAGTGAAACATTCTATGTTAGCTATAAGGAATTCAATGAGTTTTTTCCTGAGCTCGAAAGTTAACCCCATGCCAAAGTATACCTTTTGATCGGGCAAGTGTTCGATCAATATGACTTTCTCCAGCTCCTCAATTGTTGACTTGGTGGCATCAGAATCGTCAGGGGATGAACGGCCTAGGAACTCCGCAATCATCATCTACGCCCGTTTTTTTCTTCTCCAGTTCGGTCGGGGCCGGTGTCAGTGATTGCTATTTAGTTTCTTCCTTCCTAACCGACTCTGGGTTCTTTGATGTTTAGAGGGCGTACATCGGGATCACCTCATTGACCATGAATATTTATTTTGCGGCCAGCTGTTCTTCGTAAACTCTTTTGATCCCTCCTAGTGTGGGGAACTTCAATGTATAGTGCATAGTCGAGGGTATTGACCTCATATTGTGAATCCATGGCCTTTAGAATAGAGCGTTGTACCTCATATCCCCCTCGATGACGTAGAACTTCATCTCCTGAATGGTTCCGGTGGTGTTCACCGGCAGATTTATCTCCCCTTTAGTAGTTTCACATGCCATGTTGAATACGTTTAAAAACCAGACCGCGGGCATTATTTGGTCTTGTAGACCCAGCTGCTCTACGACCCTCGATCTGATGATATTGGCTGAGCTACTTGGATCAATAAACACATGCTTAACTTGAGATTTTTTTATGAGTATAGAAATTATTGGGGCACCGTTATGCGGTTGCACGATGCCTTCAGCGTCTTCATCATTGAAAGAGATGGTCCCTTCCGACATGTAATATCGGGATCCTTGTAATGGACACCTTAGTTCGCTTCAGCATTGGCCCCTATGGGATGTCGACTCCACCGATGGTCATATTGATGACGTGCTGAAGTTCCTCCTGCTCGGTCTACTTGTTGGAGTCCCTATTCCGGAAGTGATTTTTGGCTCGATCACTCAGAAACTCCCGAAGGTGTCCTTTATTGAATAACTAGGCCACTTTTTCACTTTGTTGTTGACAGTCTTCAGTCCTAATACCGTGGGTGCCATGTTACTTATACATCAGGTTGGGGTCTCTTTGAGCAGGATCAGACTGCAATGGCCGAGGCCATTTGGTATCTTTGATGTGTCCGATTTCTAATACGATGCCGGCAGCATCGACGCTGAAGTTGTTCTCCGATAACCTCGGTGCCTCAGAGGTCTCGATTGACCTGTCAAAACCGTTTTTGCATTGAGTCCCTGATTATTATGACCTCAATTATTTCTTTTTTCATTCCTCGCTGGGTTGCGTCTGAATCCACTGCCCCTTCGATCTCTGCTATGGTTGGTACCGATCTCTGCTCGATCTTGGTTCACGATCAACGTCCTTTTAGACCTGTCATTAGTTTTGATGGGATACACGGACCTGGAGGGGTCCCGAGCTGATCATCTTCCACTCTGATTTTCGATTGGTACGTGTTATGGACATTAGCCAAGTTACCGCTGGGGTACTATATCAATTTTTTTTTCAATTTCTATGAAGCCAAAGAGCTTTGGGGGTTGAGTCCTTGAGTGAATGCTTGAACAGCTCAATCGTCTGCAACTGAGGGAAAATCTATCCTTTCCATTTGAAACCTCTACACGAAATCCCTGAGCATTTTGTTATCTCTTTGATTGACCTTAAAGAGGTCTAATTTTCTATTCTCGAATTTGATGGCCCCGTCATGAGCTTTTACGAAGGCATCCACAAGCATAAGAAACAAATCAATGGAATAGGGGGGCAGGTTGTGATACCATATCATTGATCCTTTAGGCAGGGTTTCCCCAAACTTTTTCGATAGAACCGACTTAATTTCATCATATTCCAAGTCATTTTCCTTGATGTCACACGTGTAGGAGGTCACATGTTCATTCGGATCCGCGGTCCCGTTATACTTTGTAATTTTGGGCATACGAAACTTCTTTAGGATTGGTTTCGGAGCTGCGCTCGAAGGGAAAGGTTTTGGACGAACTTCTTGGAATCCAAGCCTTTCAATAACGTGGATTCTCCTAGGATTTGATCAACAACAACAAAACAATAACATACCTAGTAAAATCCCACTAGTGGGGTCTGGGGAGAGTAGAGTCCAGACCTTACCCCTACCCCGAAAAGGGTAGAGAGTCTATTTTCGGGAGACTCTCGGCTCAACAGGAGAGACAATAATATCAGAAAAGAAACAAGATAAAAGGCTTGTAACAACAAAAGATGCCAAAAAGAAAATAATAGCAACAAATAAGTGAAAGGACAATAACACGAAACTATGCAAAACAACAATGTGAACACAACATAGACCGCTAACAAACCTAAACAAAACTCTATCAGACTACCCGGTACAAAGAGGGAAGAACTCTGGACGACCCCTAGCCTACTACCCTAATGCTCGACCTCCACATGTTCCTATCAAGAGTCATGTCCTCAGAAATCTAAAGTCGCGCCATGTCCTGCTTGATCACCTCACCCCAATACTTCTTAGGCCGCCCTCTGCCTCTTCTCGTACCTACCAAAGTCAACTGCTCACACCTCCTAACCGGTGCATCTAGGCTTCTCCTCTGCACGTGTCCGAACCATCTAAGTCGCGCTTCCCGCATCTTGTCTTCTACGGGAGCCACGCCTACCCTCTCCTAAATATCTTCATTCCGAATCTTATATAGCCTAGTGTGCCCACACATACATCTCAACATCCTCATTACTACTACTTTCATCTTCTGGATATGTGAATTCTTGACTGGCCAACACTCAGCTCCATACAATATGGCCGGTCTAACCACCGCTCTATAGAGCTTACCTTTGAGTTTCGGTGGCATATTCTTGTCACACAGGACTCCAGACGCTAACCTCCATTTCATCCTCCCCACCCCAATACGGAGCGTAACATCCCCGTCGATCTCCCCATATCCTTGGATAATTGACTCTAAGTACTTAAAACTTCCTCTCTTGAGGATGACCTGTGTGTCAAGCCTGACTTCCACATCCACTTCTCTCGTCACGTCGCTGAACTTACATTCCAAATATTCCATCTTAGTCGTACTCAACTTGAAACCTTTAGAATCCAAGGCCTGCCTCTATACCTCCAGTATCCCATTAACATTGTATCGTGTCTCATCAATCAGAACTATATCATCAACAAATAACATACACTATGGCACCTCTCCTTTGATATGGTGTGTCAGTGCGTCCATCGCCAGAGCAAATAAGAACGGGCTGAGCGCAGATCCTTGGTGTAACCCCATAACCACCAGAAAAGGCTCTTATTCACCTCCCACAGTCCTAACCCAAGTCATAACTCCATCATACATATCCTTTATCGCCCTAATGTAAGCCACCGACACACCTTTCACCTACAGACACCTCCAAAGGATGTCCCTAGGGACCTTTCATATGCCTTCTCTAGGTCAATAAACACCATATGCAAATCCCTCTTCCTATCCCTGTATAGTTCCACCAACCTCTTGATAAGGTGGATAGCTTCTGTAGTAGAACGACCCGACATGAACCGAATTGATTTTCCGATACAGACACCGCGCTCCTTATCCACCCTTCCATCACCCTCTCCCAAACTTTTATGGTATGACGTAGTAACTTGATACCACTATAGTTGTTATAATTTTGGATATCCCCTTTGTTCTTGTACACCGGAACCATTGTACTCCACCGCCACTCATCAGGCATCCTCTTTTTCCTGAAGATAATATTAAACAACCCAGTCAGCCACTCCAAGCTTGCTCTACCTGCATATCTCCAAAACTCTACTGGAATCTCGTCTGGTCCGGTCTCTTTGCCCCCGAATCATCTTACCCATCACACACACGAACTCCTCAACCTTAATGTGCCTACAATACCTAAAGTCTCGGTGACTCTCAGAGTGCCCCAATTTCCCTAACAGGTGTTTCCATCCCCCTTTTCATTCAGAAGTTTATGAAAGTACGACTGTCATATTTTCCTAATCTTGGCCTCTTCCATCAATACTCGGCCGTCCTCGTCTTTGATGCACCTCACTTTATCCAGGTCGCGAGCCTTCTTCTCTCTCGCCGACCAAAAGCAGGAGTCTTAGCCTCCGTGACCGCTAATTTCGCCTCCTTTCTAGACTCCTTATATATTTCTCTGCTCGCTCTCATCTGATCCTCGCCGGTGCTCTATACTAACTTATTATAAGCCACTTTCTTGGCTTCCACTTTACCTTGGACCACGTCATTCAACCACCAGTCGCCTCGGTGCCCGCCAGAGCAACCTTTCGAAACTCCCAACACCTCTCTTGCTGCCTCCCTCATACAGTCCACTGTCGCCATCCACAAAGAGCTAGCATCCCCACCACCCTTCCAAGAACCCATATTCGTCAACTACCCCTCCAAATCCAGCGCATTATCCTTAGACAAAGCTCCCCACTTGATCCTCGAGTTATCCCGTACAAACCTCTTCTTCCTCTTCATCAAGATACCGACGTCCATCACCAGGAGCCTATGTTGAGTTGCTAGGTTCTCACTCGGGATCACCTTGCAATCCTCGCACAACACCTATCACATCTCCCGAGAGGAGATAGTCAATTTGAGCCTTAGCCACCATACTCCGGAAAGTACCAAATGTTCCTCCCTCTTCGGAAACATATAGTTCACGATCACCAACTCAAAAGCTCTAGTGAAATCCAACAGTGAGGTACCACCCCCGTTCGTATCACCAAAGCCGAAGCCACCGTGCACCTCACCATAACCACCAACGGACGTCCCAATATGACCATTGAAATCCTCTCATATGAACAATTTCTCCGTAGGAAGAATACCCTACACCACCTCATCCAGCGCCTCCTAGAAGCGTCTTTTAACCTCCTTAGTTATAGGTTATAGGTCTCCATTTTTTTGTAATTGGCTTCGATTTTCTTTTCTCCTGATTCCACTAGTTTTGTCAGTTCCTCAAGGATCTTTGTTATCTCGGGGTTGGTCCAGGGTAATGCTTCATCTGGCCTTTCTGTGGCCAGTTCATTTATGCGAGTGTTTTCCCGGGATGGTTCGGGCTCAACTCTGGTGGGGGCACGACTTAGGTTTTGCAACTGGGCTATTGCTTCCTGTTGAGCCTGTAATATTTTGAAGATCACCCGCAAGTTGATCCCATCACCTTTTTCATCGTGTGTACTCCGAGTTATCGATCGGGCTCCCCCCCGAATGCTGTTTTCAGGGTCGGTAGGCAAGTTTGCTTCTATAGCCACATGTGAGTTAGCATCGATCAGGTCCGCGACTAGAACTCCATTGGGGTCAACAAGGGGCACCTCATTACTGGGAACCACATTGTTGTTCTCGCCATGGTGGCCAAACTCAACATCAACGTTCAAATTGGTAGTTTGGGAGTTTGACATTTTTAATTTGACATGAAATTCAAAGCTCAAAGAACAAGTGTAAAATAAAGTGTGTTATGGAAATTTGTATTAAATTGCCACTATTATCCTTAGCCCCACGATGGACGCCAAGCTGTTTACCCTAAAAAATGGATAACAATTAAATTTATATGTGGTTTTAGAGATATGTGGACTAATTCAATATGGGTGATTAATAGCGTTAGATTAAACAAATGAAAAATGTAAAAGATGACCAAATCAATAATAAGGGTGATTCCGAGCTCGGTTAATGGCTTGATGAAAAACCTGCCCTCCATTCCTAGCTTATACTTATAAAGAGCTTAAGAACAAGTATAAGAACTTCGAGCAACAAAGAGAATTGAAAAAAATTGCCTTGATATGCGTGTTACAATGTCACTAATGAATAATTAATTTTTCCTTTATATAGTAGGAGAATTTAACCCTAAGTACAATTCTAAAAAAGGATAAAAATCTTTCTTTATGTTAATCACTGATTCACTGCTGATACGAGCCGAGATTTACGTCGTGATATCCGGTTGGACACGGATGTCATGTGTCTTTGTTAGTCGTGTTCGTCCGTTTGGTAATGCTTTGCAAAGTCGAGGGATTCGAATCGGACCGGGGAGATGTGGCCTCGATGCTTCCAAGGGCAGATGTTTTTCTCGATCCTTCACGCGAGAGGTTTTTCGCGCAGACTTCGATTTTTTATGATCATGTTCCAATTCCGTTTGTCTCACCGGAAAATCGAGATGTTCAACGGGCCCAATTTTACCCGTATACATACATAATGAACTATCCTAAAATCATAACCTGATATTTTAATATCAACCATTAATAACGCAAATATTAGCTATTATAATTCGTCAAATTGCAACAATATTACAGGATCATCACTCCAAAAGAAAGTTATACTAGTAATTAGCTGGTGAATTAGTTGGGCCATAATAGATGGTGAATTTTTTTATAAAATACAAAAAATTTGGGTAATTTTTTTTAAAATTGTTAAAAAATCCAACAGTAATATTTTGAGTGAAAAATAGGTCTAGAACTTGTTTTGGATTGGAAATTTTATTTTCAAAATCTGCCAAAGCATGGATAAAATATATAAACAAACATATTTTGCCAAAATAAAAAATTGTAAAAAACTTGACAAAACTTATGGCCAAACGGGACCTTAGTTCATGGATCAAACTCCGTTTTCTAGTAAATGAAAGTTGGGCTTGGGTCTTTTTTTTTTTGGGATAACGAGTTCAACAATTTTTTCGTTGCGTTAACAGGTACACACTTGTTGTTCTTGCCTCGCAATTTGTTCTAGCAACATTTAGCAGTTCACTCTTCTGGTTTTTATGTAAGTGTATCAATTAATCATTGCCTTTTTTCGCTTTTAGTGCTGAAGGAAGCTTAATAATTTCTCCCCCTTCCCTTTTGGAAACTACACCTAACCCAAGATAGATCACCCAAAACGTGGGTACTGGGGCCAGTTGTTTCCGATTGAACGTATACATCAATAATGTAATTGAGGCGTGACCATGCAACCATAAAAGTTACCGCAATATGATTAGAAGATTATGGTTTGTAAAGTCGGCGCACGTACACATACAATCTCTTACATAAATATAAAGTAGATTAAGTTACATACTTTATTATATTAAACCCCGCACAAAATTAAACTTAGTGCATTGAGTTGTTCTTTTTTGTTAATAATGCAAATAATTTTGCATTATTGATATATAGGAGCCTATCAACTCAAACAATATAATTTGCTTTAATTTCTTGAGGGAATGTATGAAATATGAACAGCGGTGTACGACGTGAGAGGACACTATTTATCATCATCATCCCACGTAGTATACATCAAAAGAAAACCATAAACCACCACATTGTAGTAATATATCACCATTCATGTATCAAACACAAAAGGGAAACATTAAAAACAACATTCTATAATTCTTAAAGCAGGTTTTCTACCACAACCAATTCTAAACTCATCAACCAATTCCAATCACCCAATATTTATCGAAAAAATCACCATGCACTACCAATAACAAAATTAGTATACGCATAGGTAGAGTTCGGAAAAGTAAGGTATGCACAAATTTTACCCCTACCTTGAGAAGATAGAGAAGTTGTTTCCACTAGACTCTCGTTTTGAGAATTTTAAAAATAGACGAGACTTGACTAGCGTTTAGCCATAGGTTCCCAAATTTATTTTGAAAAATCTGATTGGATGAATTTGGTTTGAGGATGGAATGTGTTTGGACATCAGTTTTCAAAACATATTTTTCAAATTTATTTTGCAAAAATATGAAACATAACTTATACTCACAGGTTCTAAAAATTATAACAAATATCCAACATTACCATTATCAATAACATTCATTATATTATCGCAAATCATAGTCACATAAATAAATTTGGTATAAAATTATCATTTTTATAATGAACTACATGATACACTATCAGATGACCGAAAAGACAAAACAACATTATTACAAAATAATAAATAGTGAACTCTTTTATAAAATACAAAATTTTGGGGCAATTTTTAAAAAGTGTAATAGTGATATTTTGGCCAAAAACCAACTATTGAGCTGATTTTCAGGATTTGGTATTTGAGATTTTGCTAAAATATAAGCAAAATCTATGACCAAACATATGTTTTTTGGCAAAATTTATATCCAAATGGGTCCTTGGACTATGGAGATTTTTTTTTGGTGACCCAGAAATTTGTCTAGAGCCAATTCTTTGGGCTAACTACAACCTTTGAAACTCGGGATGATGAGATCACCTTCTTATCCTTCTTTGTTTAAATACCAAAATTATTTCGCTCAGCGCACGACTCGAACTTGGGATCTAAGAAACAACTCCACGTTTGTCAATTGAGCTTACCTCTGGGCTGAACTTTGGAGGTTCTTACAAGAAGTATTTTTGAAAAAGAAGATTGTTAGTAGCTTTAAAATTTATCTGAACTAAAAGTTCTTTTTTTTTTGTTTTTTCTACTGAAAGGAAAAGAAGAAGAAATTAGGGGTGGACCGCAGAATTTAAACGTGTTGGGGGCATATAGACGGACTGTTCAACTAGTAGTTCTAACTGAGTTTTGATCTTAAGGATTTCAAATACAATAATATTACAGTTTTCAACATATAAATTGCCTCAATTAACAAATGATATCATTTGGATCGTTGAAATTAGGGCTCAATAGTCTAGAAACTGAAAGCTAATGCCTCAACTCAATTATATGAGCGAGAGGTTGTATAGTTTGACTTGAAATAGTAGATCTAACAGTTTGCCCCTATCAATAGTAGCTAGGGGAGGGAGGGGGAGGTTTTGGTCCTTTGATGTGTTTTACAACATCAATCATTTCCTGAGTAAATGCACTAGAAAAATTATTGAGAGAAAAATTATAAGGTAACACGGAAATTTAAAAAGAAGTGAGAACTTTTAAATTTGTAATATTAAATATGCCATAATATGTGTATTGCTATAAATAATTTGTCATTAAGAATATCAAATTTAAAAAATAGACAATCTTTTTGGAACAAATTAAAATGAAAATATTATACCAGCTATAAATCTAAATTAAATTATTTTCCTTTCCTATTTATAGAACATCAATCTCATTTCAGAGTAAACCTATTTTATTTTTGGTGTGTTCCAAAAAAAATGATTCATTTCTAAATTTAGTAACAATTTAGCTTAAACTTATAATTATACCTTTAATGAGAAATTTTTATAACCACACAAATATTCTGGACCCCTTTTTGATTTGTGTAGGACCATAATTTTAAAAGTCTTCATTTTTTTTTAAATTTTATGATCAGTCAAATATGTTCACATAAATTAAAACGGGGAGCAACAATTTTCCATCATTTTCTTTGTCCAAAACACCAATAATTACATTATTGATGTGGACAACGTACGACACCTATTATTACCTAAGAACACCGTCTTATAATTCCTCTTCTTTTCCTGTACAGCTAAAAGTTTAAAAGCGTTTGTGGTTGCATTTGATGAATGACTAAAGACCGTTGGGTTTTTAAAGCTATTAATGTTTAAAATATAATGAATGGGAAATAGAGGAAAAAATAAAATATTTGAGACTCTCCTTGATTGTGCCATATAGGAAGAGGAAAAGATTTTTAATGGGTATATAAATAATTGCTCTTTTTCTAACTCATAAAAAGCTGAGACGAAGGCAAGCCTCACACCGTCGTTGTCATCGCTCGGCTCAGCTTCGGTTTCGGTTTCGGTCAATTGATCGATTGATTAATTTTGGACCAAATTTATTTATTAATAGTAAATATTAATAGAAATATTATTAAATATTCATTTTAATAACAAAAAATTATTATTAAAATAAATATTAATATTAAATCCAATTCAGTTATCCATTTTTTCAGTTTTCTGTTTTTGTAACAAAAATTAACTACCCTCTTCAATTTTCCCTTTTTATTGTTAAGTAAATAGTCATTTATATTAATGACATTTATGCTATGGCTGTTTTGCAAAAACAGTCATTCAGAAGAGTTGCACCTCTTCAGATTTCAGCCCAACATTGACTATAAATACAAGTCCATTCTCTCAGATTTTCCATATGAATTTTTGAATTCTCCTCCTTTCTTCTGCATATTTTAACTTCAAAGAAAGTAACAGTAAATGTGATTTGCTACCGAACTTTTTGTTCGCTGAAACACTGGGGTTTGAAGTACCACTACACCGGCGGGTGATTTGTTCTATTCCGGAAGGAAATAATTCATAACCTTAGGTAGTAAGAGGGGATTAAATTCCTTAAGGAAACACTGTGAATTCAGTGACAATTAATTTTTATTTCATTTACATTTCTGTTTAAATATTATTTTATTATCTCCAAAATTATTTTACAAATACAATTTACTAACAAAGACGCAATTGATCAATCAATTATGACTTAATTATTCTGTTGCTAAGACTCATCCAGTCGAAGTAACTAAGAAATTTTTTGAACAACTATACAAGTTTTAAGAGGAGCTAATTTTTCTTTCCTTTTCTATGTACTATTGATAATCGGACTCGAATTCGAACTCTGATAGTATATTTACAATGAACAAGTCATCGATATATCTTATACATTCCCTCTTTAACATCTGTTGGATATTGAGTCGTTGGGTCGCTCCATGTGAGCTAACCCGACCCGACCTGACCCGGTTAAATAAGAAAAAAGTGGAAGAAGTTATTAGCTAGAGAGAACTTACCATCAGGTAAGGTTAACAAAAATTAGGAACAATTTTTCTCATAACTTTTATTTTCTCTTTCCTAAAAACAGAAGTTACTGCTCGGTCTAGGATTGAGGATTGAAAAATTCCCGTCGTCTTTCTTCTCCACGGACAGAGAACATGTGCTCTCGTTCTCCACACGAACACACACACAAAGCAAAAGAGGACATTTAATTCGTGGATCAAACTTCGTTTTCTAGTGAATCGAAGTTGGGCTTGGTGCTATCTTTTTTTTAATAGTGAATTCAACGATTCTTCCATTTTACATTAAACAGGTATACTCTTTTTTTTTTTTTTTTTTTTTTTTTTTTTAAATTTGGACTATTTCTCGATTTGTGCGTGTGATCCTTGCGCAAGGGCCATGCTAATCTTCTCTGTATCGTTTCAATTTTATCGGATGTCCCCGAAAGGACATTAAACAGGTATACACTTGCTGTTCTCGCCTCGTAATTTGTTCTAACAACATTAAACAGTTCGCGCTTCTAGTTTTCATTTAAGTGTGTCATTAGTCATTGCCTTTTTTCCGCTTTTATTGCTGAAGGAACCCTAACAAAGTCCCCCTCCCCTTTTGGAAACTGCACCTAACCCAAGAAAGATCACCCAAAACGTGGGTACTGGGGCCAGTTGTTTGAAATATATAGTTTCCATTGAATGTATACATCAATAATGTAAATGAGGTGTGCCCTGCAACGATAAAAGTTGTCGTTGTATAACTCGGAGATTATGATTTCAAAAGCCTTGAGCATAGATAACGATAAGTTGTGTACACAATATTTAATGTAGTGCGATTCTTTCTTGGACCTGGCACATAATAAAGCTTAGTGTATTGAGTTGTGCTTATTTTTAATAGTGCAAATAATTTTGCATTATTGACATAAGGAGCCTCTCAACTCAAACTATATGTTTTAATTGCCTGAGGGAATGTATGAACAGCTGTGTACGACGTGAGAGGAAAATCTTCATTATCATCCCACGTAGTATACATCAAAAGAAAACCATAAACCACAGCATTGTAATAGTATAGTACCATTCATGTATCAAACACAAAAGGGAAACATTCAAAACAACATTCTATAATTCTAAAAGTAGGTTTTGCTACAACAACCAATTCTAAACTCAACAACCAATTCCAATCACCCAACATTTTATCGAAACAATCGCCATTCACAACCAACAATAATAACAAAATCAGTATAATCTCACAAGTGAGCCCGAAGAGGGTAATATATACGCATACATTATCCTACCTTGTGAAGATAGAGAGGTTGCTTCCAGTAGACCCTCGGCCCAACGAACAACGAAAATAAAACAACAAACAATAGTAACAACAAGGTAATAGCTAGGGCAACGGAAGCGAATAACACAACACATAATAATAACAAAATAGGAATAAGAAAATACAAGAATTTAATTAGTATTACTAGTAAACTTAGGAGAAACTCACGACTATCTGTCAACCATGCACTACCACCTACAAAAATTTTTCTCTTATCTCACTTCGCAAACCTTATTCCCCTACAAGCGACATAAACAGTAAGAATTCATATAGTCGCTCTTAACTTTCACGGAATTTGAGGTATAGTTATTATTGTCATTACATTATGGAGCAAGCATTAGGGTTGTCATCACTGAACATGGTCACATAAGCAGGGTCCTCAAATGTGGAAATTGTTCCAATGGTTGGGTTTTCAACCCTTCTAACATAACCAGGAGGAGCTTTCTTGTCATAAGCTGCTGCAGCATAGGGCTGAGCCACTAAATTGTAGGGCACATACGGCCAAATCTCAGACTTCTTCCCTGTTGACTTTGCCTTCTTTAACACTTTATTTGCTTCCACATATCCTGTTACTGTCACCTTTTGCTGTTTTCTGTTTATCTCCACTGATTTAACTCCTACAAACATTAAAGAAATTATTTAATTACGCACTGTAATTTAACTTATTATAATAGGTTAATTAGTTAATAATTTTATATATTCCTTTGGGACATACTAATTTATGTGACACTCTTGTCTTTTTAGTTTCTTATGAACAAAATAGTACAATATTTTTTAATATTTAAAAATAATTTATATTTTAAGATAATCTATAGTCACACATATTTTACAATAAATCTCTTTCTTAATCTTCATGACGCATAAAACAAGACAACATAAATTTCTCGGACGGAGGGAGTAATCTTATCATATATTATTGTATATAAAATGTAATTACCATATAGCTTATATATCTGATTCTCTAATTTGTACACATTGTATAGAACTTAAACTTAGGAAGTTAATTAAAACGGTGATCAACTTTTATCAAAGATTCGTAATATAGCGACTTGAACGTGAGAAAAATTCAAGATCGAGCTACGAATTACGTATTCCATTAATATTTCTTAATTTATGTGACACTCTTCTTTTTAGTTTGTCCTAAAAAATAGTACAATTCTTTTTATATATTTCAAAATAATTTATATTTTAAGATGATTTATAGTCCCATAAATTTTAGACCATAAATTATAAACTTTTTGCTCTCTTTCTTAATTTTAGTGACCAATCAAACAAGACAACATAAAATTTCTCAGACGGTGGAAGTAATACGTATCATATATTGTATATATATACTATATTTACCATATAATTAAGTTATCTGATTATATAAATAACACGTTGTATAGAATTTAAACTCTGGAAGTTAATCAAAACAAAGATCAACGTTTATTAAAGATGCATAATATAGCAATTTGAACGTGAGAAAATTTAACCCCTATACACATCAAATACTATGCGAGGCGGGGCGGACAGGACAAGTTGAAATTTTGCGGGTTAATTAAGATAAAACCTGCCCCACACCCGCCTCGCGCTGCACCGCTTGCCATCTATATACATGCCAATGTTGTGAAGAAGATGAACCTCTTATGTAGGAAAATAACAAAAGCATCAAATACTATAGTGTTTAAATTCTTACCACTTAATGAAGACAAAGCTTTCTTGACTTTAAGCTCACAGCCATCACAATCCATTCTAACTTTGAGCTCCACAGTCTGAAACTGCTTCTTCTTCTTCTTAAACTTTTGACTACTCATCTTATCAGAAATGTATTCCAAAGTTCCTATAAGTCCCATATTTTCTTTGGTTTTTTACTTTATGATCAAACAATTACCTAAGTAATTACCACACATTCAGAACAAGAAAGTGAACACAATAAACTTTTTTCATATGCTTAAAACAAAATTTTGAGCAAAGAAAACCCCCAAAGAGAAGGTTTTTCTGTGGCTAAGAAATTAAACTTCGCTCTAATAATGTATTCTTTACTTGCCTTAGAACAAAAAAAGGGAGAGGAAATGGTTTCTTATATAGGCCTTTTCTTCTGAGCACATGGGAGAAAAAAGAACACCCCCCACCCCCACCCCCTCCCAAAAAAAAAGAAGAAAAAACCGACACATGAGCTTGATATTATAAGGAGCTCAATTGCTCATGCAAGTATGGATTTATATTTTATTTGCTAAAACTAAATATGTACTAATAGTATCTTACTTTTGATTTGAAAAAGAGAAAACGCGGTGTATTACAAAGGAATGATGAGATACTACTATCTTATGGTAATATTTTGTAACCTACAATTTCACTTTATAAGAGAATTATTATTTAGAGAATTTTAAAAATAATCGTTGATAATAATTATTTTCATGAAATGTGGATATATATTTTAGTTGTGAAGTTGTAACCCCTAAATGATAGCTCAATAATAAAGGAGGAAGGAGTGCAGATTCGTCTAGAATCAACCATCCTTGAAAGAGTATGTATAAGTTCACTAATTGAGCGCTCTTGCATTGAAAATAAAATTAGTGACTGATTTCGAGTTAAAAGAAGATTTGGCTCTCATAGACTAATCTTCTTTATTCTTTTTTCTTTTTAAAAATCGAAGGGTGTTATTCATCTACTATGATTTACGAAGATTTAAATTTCATATCTAGTCAAATACTTTCGTATAAATTAAAACGGTGGGAGTAAGAACTAGTTAATTGGGAAGAAAATGAAAATTAGAAATGGCGCATGAAAATTGAACCTGATGAAAGGTTGCAACAAAATGTGGGTCAAACTCTATGATTAAAGAGGAAACCACCAATAATAGAAAGAGTAGCTTCCACGTTTCGAGGTTGAACTTTGACACGTGTCTCATAGCACTCTCATCAAAACAGCTGGGCTTGTGTCCAGTTCAGATTTTTATTTTTCCCTAATTTTATTTATTTATTCCCTCTATTCTAATTTATGTCAATCTATTTGATTGAATACAAAATTTAAGAAACAATAATTTTTTTTGAAATTTATGGTCCGAAAAAAGTGAGAAAGGGGTCAACAGTATATGTGTGGTTATAAAAGCTTCTCATTAATGATAGAATTGGAAGTTTAAGCTAAATTATTTCAAAAATTTAGAATATATTCACATAAACTGGAACGGAGGGAGTATCAAGTTTTCCACCCAACATATGGCTAATGGTAGAAAGTCGTGAATGGCGTGAAAGTCTGAGAATTATGATAGACGGTTAATAATTAGTTATATGTGTCTCCCTTGTTCTTATAAGTAGTATCAGAAAAAATAAAAATAAATAAATAACTAATAAAAAGAAAAAAAAATTAGTATCAGTGTTAAATCATATATTTTTTATTTTATGATTTTTATTATTACCTGAATAATATTTTTACTTCGGTTTTCTGTTTATCTTGCTGGTGTTATTGTTTGTTGTTACTGCTTCTTCTTTTTAATTTTTTCTTGAACCGAACGTCTATCGAAAATAGGCTCTTTACTTTCTCAAAGTAGGGATAAAACCTGTGTACGTATTACCCTCCTCAGATCCCACGTGTGAAATTAACTTCAGAATTTACATTATGTTCTTAAGTTACTCTATGATGCAATATATCAATCATATTTTAGTTTAGATCATACATGATAGAAAAATGCATTGACTATGATATTTTAAATGAAACTATTACTCTAATATCCTACAGATAAACATTAATAAGTAGTAATCATACAAAATTAGATGACCAAAAAAATTTAGAAGAAAATCACCTTAAAAATAATACAATCATTTTTTCTCGAAATATTTCCCTCAAACAAGAAACACCATTTTATTCCACACTTTGGAAATTCATTAACAGAATATATCGTTTTCCCCTTTTTTGGTTTAATAAGCTAAAAATAATTTAACTAATGACAGTTGTTAATTATTTTCCTTTGACGCGTTTGGTATGATCATTTGAACTGGAATAAAGCTGGGCATTATTTTATTATTTTATTTTTAGTAAAGTACAGTTAGATCAACAACCTTAATAATTATAAAAATCTCCTTTTCATACTTTCAAAAGAAAGGGGACAATAGTATTTTAGGGTAATATGCATGTGATTATAAGCTGGAAACTTCATAATATATATGGTCTTGATAATAAACAATCCTCTTTGGGAAAATGAGCCAAAAGACAAATATAAAAACTTTGTATCTATAAAAAGAGTTTATATTGACAGTGAATATTTTTACACTATCAAATTTTTTAATTAAAATTCAATTATAAGTTACATTTTATAGAATCATTGATTGGTGACCTGCAAAAAACAATAAGCGATTTGTTACAACAGGTAAACATAAGCTAATAATTGTGTAAAAATATTCCAAGCTGTCAAATAATATGTACAAAGTGTACTCGTATTCAAAATGAGATACTTTTGGGCATGGAATAGAAAGGGAAAAACACAGCATAGTTACTCCCAGAAATAATAAACGGAAAAGTATATTATATTTTTTGTATATTAATGTATAATATACATATGAATATATCTTATATACAGATTTTTTTTGTAATTATTGACCAAGGAATATAATTATTTTTGGCCATAGAGTTGGAGGCCTTATTTATGGGACATCCAGAAAAGTCATCTCATTCAAGAAGCCCCTACTTATATCCCCGTTCCCTTTTATCCTTGATGGATCAATTGAAGAACTTTACATATCAAAATGAAATTGGAAAAGTTCTTTCTCCCTCCTAATTATGGTAGTCGTGATTAATTTGAGGATCTTATGGCGGAACGAACTCTTTTATTCTCTGGCAGGACAATCAACAAATTCCGGCGAAATAAAAAATCTACGTAACCAAATTTTCCTGTTAAAGAAAAAGATAAACCAAACAGGTCGGACCAACTTCTCAAACACTTGCTTTATATTCACGTCTCAGTCTAAGCGACCAGCCAAATGTACATGTAACTTGTCCTAGAAAGAAAGGGGACGAGCCCCAATTATGCCCTCCTTCATTAGGACTCTAATAAATCCTTTCTTTTTCTTGACCAAACAAAACCCCAATTTTCCTCTATTATATATAAAAAAGAATGTATGTGGCTATAGTAAGTCCAAAACTCTCCAAACCCACTCATTAATATTGAAATAATATCACAAAAGGTTGCAAGATTTGGCCATTTGTTTTTAAGCACTTCTTTGAAGTCCATGTAAATTAAGTAAAACTACGTGTGCGCACAATTTTGGTACAAAAGTTATGGACGGTACTATCGCTTGGAAATATCAAAGGGAGAGGCCCTTTAGCGCTTGTAATATTTAACCGAAGAAATAGCATTTCAAGAATATGCTCTTCCATAAAAACGCAGTTCGGTACACAAAGTATTCTGTATTCACGTATGGTTCGGAAAAGAGCCGCACTCCAAAAAGTGTGATGTAGATAGTACCCTAATATTAGTTGCTTTCACGGCTCGAAGTTGTGATCTATACGTTACAGAAAAATAACTTTATCGTACTCTTAAGAGCCGAACTTTTTGAATTGCATGGCTGGATAGAGATAGATTCAGATTGAGTTTTAATAGTAAATTAAATATAAAAGGGAAAAGATTTGAATTGCCTTCGTGCAACTTGTTCATACATTGATAATACGTACAGCATATATACTAGTACATAATACATACTAAAATAATTCAGTGGTCAAGACTCAAGACCAATGTTTGTTCGTTGGTTGATTTATTTATTCATTACCATAATTGATCAAGTTGTATTTTTCAGCCAGGTCCTATTTTTAGAATGGTGTTACCACATTTCCTAAAAGCTAATGTCATGTCAGTTACAAAATAATCCAAAGATATATTTTACAAAATAATTCGTGTCAAAGTTGAGTGATGGCGCAATTCAAATGGTTGTTTTCCTGGGATGTGAAAAATATATCATATTTGAGCAAATCATCTATTGGGCTGAGTCTGTCTGCTAAAAGAGAATTTCATCAAATTACTTTTATTGACGAAATTTAATCCACTAAGGAGAAGTGCAGATATAGCCGATTTTGAGTACCATTATAGTTATACCTGTATACGGGTAAAATCAAGCATAACCTATAGGGGTCAAACGAAGCATAAACACGATTATACGGGGTCGGAATCATAGCCTGAACGCCTCGTACTAAAGTTCGAACGGAGTGGCCGCCACCGGGCTTGATAAGAAATTACTTCTCTAATCCCGAAACAAGCTCCAAGATTTCGGAAGACACGATAACGGTTACTCATGACAAACAGACGGGCGCGATATCCGCACCCCATCGGATATCACGACGCAAATCTCAGCCCGTATCGGTAGCGGATCAGTGATTAACGAAAAAGAAGATCTTTTTACCTTTTTTAGAATTGTACTAGGGTGAAACTCTCCCACTATATAAAAGGGTAGTCTTTATTGAATGAAAATATTGCAACATGCATATCAAAGCAATACAATTTCATTTTTACTGCTCTCTAGCTATAGCAAAATTGTTGCTTTACTATTCGTTGTTCATTCTCTATTGGCCCCGAAACGAGGGTCCGATCGAGGGAAAATCTATTGTCCAACCCAAGTTCTAGCTGGGCCATAACATTACAACTGGTTTGATTATTCGTTTTATATTTCATTCATTTATCTAATATCCTCAATTACTTGTATTGAATCAATCCACATATCTTTAAAATCGCGTATAAAGTTAATTGTTATCCATTTTAAGGGTAAAAAGTATGGCGCCCACCGTGGGGATAAGGATAATAGTGGTGGTTCGATACGAACCTCCATAACAACTCTACTCACACTTGTTCTTTAAGGTCTCAATTTCAGGTCAGCTTAAAAATGTCAAATTCTCAGTCCTCTCACTTGAACGTTGAGGATGAGTCCGGCCATCATTGTGAAAACAACAGTCTGGTGCCTAGAAATTCCCCCTGCTTATCCCAACGGGGTCCTAGTTGTAGACCCAGTCGATGCTAACTCACATGTGGCCATCGACGCTAACCTCATACTGACCCTGAAAACATCATCGTCGGAGGAGCCTGACCAATAGATCAAGGAGCACCTGAAGGCGAGGGTGACGGGGTTAGTCTACGATTGATCTTCGAAATGTTTCAGGCTCAGCAGGAGGCGATAGCACAACTGAAAAACCAAAGTCGTTCCCCCATCAGAGTTTAGCCCGAATCGCACTGGGAAAACACCCGAAGAAATGAGCAGATCAACAAAAGGCCGGGTGAAGCTGAGTCTGACGTCAACCCTGAAGTAATGATAGGCATTAATGAAACTAGTTGAATCGGGTGAAAAGAAAATCGAGGCAAACGACAAGAAGGTAGAGACATATAATACTTGGTTGATCAAATCCCAGGAGCGCCTCTAATATTGAAAGGCTCGGACTCCAAGAAATGTTTCCAAAAGCCTTTCCCTCCGAGTGCGACACCGAAACAAACCCCGAAGAGGTTTCTTATGCCCGATATTTCAAAATACAACGAAACCACGGATCCAAATGAGCATGTGACCTCTTACACATGCGCCATCAAAGGAAACCACTTGGAAGATGACGAAATCAGGTAAGTGTTATTAAAGAAGTTTGGGGAAACTCTGTCAAAGGGATCGATGATATGGTACCACAACTTGCCCCCAAATTCCATTGATTCGTTTGCTATGCTCGCAGATGATTTTGTAAAGGCTCATGCCGGGTCCATCAAGGTCGAGACCAGAAAATTGGACCTTTTCAAGGTTAAGCAAAGGTACAACGAGATGCTCAGGGATTTCGTGTCGAGGTTTCAAATGGAACGGATGGACCTGCCTCCGGTTGCGGACGATTGGGCCGTTCAGGCATTTACTCAAGGAGTCAACCCCCGAAGCTCCTTGGCGTTGCAGTAGCTGAAATAAAACTTGGTAGAATATCCCGCGGTAACTTGGACCGACGTCCAAAACAGGTACCAGTCAAAAATCAGAGTAGAGGATAACCAACTTGGAGCCTCTTACGGATCCATTTATCCCATTAGAATCGATAACATGCCTAAGAGAAACATCAATCATGAATTAAGTTTGGTCCGAGATCGATATCAACCATACAATGCAGATAAATGCGGAAATGAGTCCC
Organism: Nicotiana paniculata; assembly: GCA_005239505.1. Lineage (NCBI taxonomy): Eukaryota > Viridiplantae > Streptophyta > Magnoliopsida > Solanales > Solanaceae > Nicotiana > Nicotiana paniculata. Next base: position 40,991 of record MDKI01132916.1, on the reverse strand, counting down.
GGAAAAACTCTACAAGAAACAAAACGAGAAGCGGTGAGGGCCCAATAAATGAGGCTTGATGAGAAAAAGTGGTTTCGACAGGCCGCTCGGGGGGAGGGAACTGCAAGATTGTCAGAGTATAACTTCAATGTTGATGCAACAAGCATCATATCAGCCATTGGATGCATCAAGGAGACAAAGTAGCCTCAACCATTACAATCCGACCCTACCCAGCGAGACCATAACCTGATGTGTAAGTATCATGGCACTCATGACCAGAGGACCGAGGACTGCCGACAACTGAGGGAAGAAGTTGCATGGTTTTTTTAATAACGGACATCTCCAGGAATTCCTGAGTGATCGAGCCAAAAATCACTTCAGGAACAGGGACTCCAACAAACATGCCGACCAAGAAGAACCTCAACACGTCATCAACATCAACATTGGAAGGGTAGGTGTCCCTAAAGGGCCCGTAATAAAGCACATAAAAGTATCTATCACGAGAAGCGCACCCGAGAATGTATGCCGGAGGGAGCCATTTCGTTTAACGACGAAGATGCCGAGGGCATCGTGAGGCCTCATAATGATGCACTGGTAATATCCTAACTTATAAACAAATCCAGATTTAAGCATGTGTTGATTGATCCAGACAGCTGAGCCAACATCATCAGATCGAGGGTCATAGAACAGTTGGGGCTACAAGATCAAATAGTGCCGGCGGTCCGGGGGTTGAACGATTTTAATATGGCATGCTAAATTGTTGATATATATATATATATATATATATATAAATATTAATGTCATTTTGCATCATTATTTTGTTTACAAAATCTATACAAGCATTTTTATAATTTTTCATAATTTTTAGGGTTTTAAAATTAATTTTCTTGCATTTAAATTACTTAAATATTTATTAACTACTCCTTCAAATTATTTTTTGACGATTGAATTACCTAAAACTATTATTTTCATCCATAATACATGTTTAAAATATTTTTTACCTCATTATATATAATTACATTAGTATTTTTTAGGATGTTTATACAATCTTGCAATAATAGCCTATATTCTGCAATTTATTGCATTTGTCATTTTATTCAAGGTCAAAATAATATTTTACATTTTGATAATATTCTACCATAATTTTAAAGTACTAATTCGCATAAATAGAATTTTTATATTTTATTTAATTATTTTTATTAAATTATCTTCCCCTTAATCTATCATTTTTAAAACTGGCCCAATTTTAGGCTAATTTACGGACCAATTTTGGCCCAAATACTGAGCCCACTCACTCTCCTCTCCAGAAGCCCAATCCAAACGACCACTTAATCTCAACCCAGGCGGAACCCGTTTCCAAAACCCGACACAACTCATTTTAAATCTCAGTCGTTGATCAAAAGCGATCAACGACTCACAAACACCCCACTCCCTTTCCATATATCCCCATAACCTAACCCTAATCCCCATTTCTTAAAGATAACTGCCTCTATTCTCTCCTCCGTCCTTTAGAAACCCTAGCTTCCTCCCCCAATCCTTTTAAAATCTGAGCAAATTATGGGTTCCTTATGTGATTTAGTTACCTTTTACGCGTTACCTCGTTGTTACTTACAAGACTATGGTGTTACTTAGTACTTGCCTAAACTTGGAAAGTACCATCTCTTAGATTCGGGCCTGTTCAACTTCAATCGCTAAGATCTGGACAATATCTCGTCCATATACACGGAAGAATGGTTGATTTCTCATACCAGTAGACTGATTTTCAAACATTGAACCCTAATTAGGGTTTGAATTTTGATTTCTTTCCTTTACTGGTTGCTTTACTTCATGTATATTTTTCTTCATGTTTGATTGACTTTTTTCCTCATTTACTCATCTGATTTAACTACTATATAAACCCCTCTCCCTAAATCCCCTTGAACAACCTTAATCACTGTTATTCTCTCACTTTCTCTCATTCTACTATTCTGAAATTTGAGACCTGGCCGGCTGAAAGCCAAGGCCACCGGAATTCTATTATTCAACCTCTCTCAGTGTGAGCACTGCCTTGGGTTCATTTGAAGCCCTTGGGAACTCTGATGCACTGAGAAATTTGGGGTTTCTAATTGATAAGCAAGTTGTTGTTTATTAATATATGCCTTATTAGCTCGTTAAATATGCAAATTGGTGAGTAATAAGACTCTTGCGATTTATTCTCTTTTATTTGTATTCATGACATTCTGATTTTTGTGAATCAATACGATATTGTTTGCCTATGTTCATGTTCATATTTGATTTCCTTATCCTATGCCCTTGTTTTATCTGAACCTACTTGAATTCTGAGTTTCAGGCCCTATGGATGCAATTGAATAATTTATGATTATTCTCAGCTCGTTATGTTATTCTGATTACTAGATGCTCTTCAAAAGCCTTTGCTCATGCCTTGCCTTAGGTTTCTGCATTTCTTAAGGATGTTATCTCCTGCCCAGAACTTGTTTGAGTGGATTTCTTTCTAATGAATCCTTCATGCGTGTTCTACTACTCTTCTACTTACATGAACCTTTTGTGTCCATTATTGTCCCAATGTTTTAGCCTAACATACTGCTAATCTGGTACTTGGTCAATCTTGTGTTCTTCAGTATTGCTAGATCTCTAGTTAAACCCCAATGCACTTGGTTTTATCATTATGAATGGATTAAGTTCTAAAGTTTATCTATCCTATGACCTTAAGATTGACATATCTTCCAACCATGATATTTGGACTTAGAAATCTTCGTGATTAAGATTTTTATTGACTGTTATAAACCATGCCTACTTGCTTGTTTACTTGCCATTTTCTGACTATAATTGTTTGACCTTCATGCCTTAATCTCCTAGTTTTGAGTCTCTTTTAGGCTCATTTGTGCTATGCTATAATCCGGTAATTCTGAAAACTAAGCATTTATGTTTGTCATATTAATCTAAGTGATATGCCTCCTCAATTCTACTAATATTGCACATGCTACTCCTTCACTTGTTTGAAATCATATTGTCATTTTTAGTCTAAAACTACTCTATTAAGGTTGTGCTCTATTGAACCTTTAGCTTTCATAATTAGATCCCCCCCTTGAAATTGTCTGAAGTTTCTTTTGACCATGTTTGTGTTTAAAACCTCTTTAGTAATAATCTGTAATCCTGTGATGATAAATCATGTCCAAAATGCAAACATGAATTTGCGTATGTGTGTCCTGCCAACATGCCATATGAATTTGCTTATGCTTTATAGTCTTGGGAAATAAGTATGTGGACTTACTACTCTGTTCAATTTTTTCAACACATAGCCTATTTCTTGTGTGACCATGTCCTTCATTTTGGCTTGGTATTTGGTTCTATGTGATGCTGGGCTTTGCTGTTGAATCTAGACTTACTAGACTGGTCTTATGAGTTGGGAATTCAAGTCTACTGGAGCTGTTAAAGGCCTGACAAATACTGGGTTATCTATAATGGGCCTATCATTGAGTCTATAGTAGTCTGTTTATGTAATTGTTCAGCTTTAATTCTGGGCCTGTAATAATCTTGTAATTGAACAGACCGAGTGATTAATAAAAGAGGTAGGGTACTTTAATTCTCGCACAATGGGTAGAAAGCATGCCCATATGACTTATGTGCTCTATTTGTTATTTTGACTCTCATGTGTTGCGCACTAGTATAGATCATGCCTATAGTAATCACACACTCACTCCACATTTTTACTATCAAAGCATAAACTTAAGTACTTTATTTTTTTCCTCTTTGTGTTACTAAAAATCATGCCTATAGGACCTTAATTGACTAATTGGCTATTATTATTGTTATCATATTGCTCGCCTAGGAAACATGCCTATAAGGGGCTAAGTATTACAAAATCAGTTTCAATTGTCAAATGTTAGAAATCCTGCCTATAGGATATTGTCACTCACATAAATTGTTTATGATATCAACTTGTTAATTCTTGGCATTCAAAGCTGTTTCATTGCTTAACTACGCCACTACTAGAAATCATGCCTAAAGGACAATGTCTCCTTCCTAAGACACATATTTATAAAATCAGCGCTAAAAGTTCTAAGCTTACAAATAGTTTACTTCCTTCTCGCCTAAGCCATTAAGAGCAATAATGTTGCATATATGATGTTGGAGTTCAGAATCACGTAGAAATCATGCCTATAGGACTTTAAGTCTTAATTCTGAAACTATGCATTTCCTAAACTACCCGCGTGCATTTGTTTTTATGTGTGGAGGCAAACCTAGGCCTTTATTTGTCTTCACATGAAGTCCTTCTTGTTTTGAATGTCGGTTAGTTTTACCATTTTGAGCAACCTGAATAAAGTCTAGAAGCACCCAAATAGAGGTCCAAACCTCTTGGACCATAGGCATGGGACGGGTAGTGCACGCATAGGGTACGACTTAGAATTGAATTTGAGTGTTTCTAGGTAAACAACTTTAACATAGTAATTAGGTAGCAAGAGATGATAATCTGTGCCTGCTGAATAATATAAGAAACTCCTATCTAAAGGGAGTTACGAAGTATTATTTATGTTGCACGGGGTGATCCTTTAGGCTAAAAAACTTAGGACCCCCCTTCTTTCTTTATATCTACATTTAGTTATTCAAACATTATATTCACATTTTGTAGTTCTTAAAGATCTATACCAATTGTGTTATAACAAACTTCTCCGACCTTTGTTTATTTGATCATCTAGTCTAATTTCATAATCCACATAGTTCTAAGTTTGGCCGGGACCCACGGTTGTGGACCTCGATAAGTGCCTAACACCTTCTCTTTGAGGTAATTTGAGCCCTTACCCGATCTTTGATGGCATTGACTAGTCAAATCAAAGTCATTTACAAATAGGTGCCCTAACACACCTTAAAAAATTATTAGGTGGAGACTCTTCTCTTTTAATACCCATTTAAAAGAGTTGTCACATGTCGAAGCCCGCTTTCGCGAGAAATAGGGGCGCTACAAGATGACAACTCTGCTGGGATTTACACTTAGGCCCTTATCATAATGAACTTGACTTTTGTGGATTATTTTTCACCTCGATTTGTTATGAAATGCACATCCCTTACCCTATTCACCTTTATTTATTTAAATTTTCTATGACATGCACATCCCTTCCCTTATTCACCTGTATTTGTTTAAATTTTCTATGGCATCCTTTCCCCTATTCTCCTTTGTTTGTTGCGACCGCTATTCGTCTCTTTTCATCTTGTCTAAAACTGTTATATCATGCCTTTCCCATCCCCACTTCCTTATCTGCTTAATTACTTCCCGTACATTTTTTATGAACTAAACTGACTTCTTCCCTTTGTCTTCCTTCTCTTTCCTTGTTTATTATTGCTATTTTATTTACTGATCTTACATATTCAATCATGCAAATACTTGACAACATGTTATTATCTCTACATAAAACATGCTCTACATCATACTCTACTTGTGCCAATTATCAACATAGCAGCGTTTGATGAGTGTCCGCGCTATTCCAAAATTACCCTTTTTAAATCGAAAAGGCTTATTTGTGATAGACTAGTCGATCAGCGGTGCAGTCAACGGTCTCGTGACTTTCCCTCTCAAATTGTCCATTTGAGAGTACCTATCTAGACCTTTCTAGAAACCTTACTTCAATATCAAATGTACATGCATCATGTTAAACCTACTACAGGTTAAAACGTTGTTAAAAAAATAGTGCGCTAAGATAAGCCTTGTCCAAATCCCAATGGGATTTCTATTATCCCAATGGGCATCGTCATGTTATGTGCATTATTTGGAGAAAATATGTAAATATGTGGATCGTTATTGTGTAAATGGTCGAATCTGGAGGGGGAAAGGGCTAACCTTTATTTATTTTTAGAAAATGAAGTATGAAGTCCCCATGTTCGGCATGGTCCAAAACATCCCACCTCTACTACTTGACTGGTGGAAAGACCTTGCACCTTGAGACAAGAATCATGTGATAATAGTACTTGGCAACCTGTCGTCTTTGCTTAATATCCAACCAAACAGGCTTTGATTGAGGCTGCTACCATGTTCTGGGATGAGAAAAGAACGGTCTTCTGATTTGGTGACACAGAAATGACTCCTCTCTTAGAAGAAATATGAGGGTTTTCTAAGCTTCCATGGGATTGTACAGGATTACTAATGCCATAGAATTCCACCCCTCGCGGTTTTCTAAAGATGCTAGGTTTTAAGAAAAATGATGAGTTGCTTTGTTTAAAGAAATCATATATCCAATTCGAATTTCGTTATGAATGTTACAGTCACAATAAGTCATATTGCTTTCATCATGATGAACTTGCCGTTACTTATTTGGGTTGGACGCATCACCAGGTTTATGTGTTCGTCATCTGCTTTTTGGGTTTGTTGATATTTTCAATGAAAGGGGAAGGATCCACACTCGTTTGGATATGGTTGAAAGAACTTTAATGGAAGGCATTGAAGGGAAAACCTAACCATCATCCCTATGATCCTAGCTGAACTGTACTGGGGTTCAGACACTTTGAAGGTTGTAATCTATTATTGAAAGTCTGGTTATTGGAACACTTTTAGAGGGAAGAACATCACCAAGAGCTTCTGCGACGGCCATTGAATGACTATATAGCTTACCACCGTCCAAAGAAAATGATATTCATCACAGATAGGTTCGCACAACCTAGAAGCGCTGTAAGTTAGGTCCGTTTTTTAGCAATTTGATAGACGAAAAGGTACATTGGATGCTTGAGTGGTTTCCTAGCCATCAGTTCATCATCAGGTCAAGGGATACTACTCATTTGGTATTGATCAGGTTGCGAGGCATTTATCCCTATGCTCCTATAAGGGTAATGAGACAAGCATGAAGAAAACAAGTCATACCTCGAGTTTGCAACATGGTCCAGTATAAGGCAAACTTCAAAGAGGATATTATTCCTTTCAAGTTTGAGGCACATCATATGTGGAACCAGAAAGTCATTGTGGAAAAATAGACTATCGATCCAGACAAGTACCATACCGATCACGTGTATTTCTATCCATCATGGTTGGTAGATGATATAGCGGGAGACATCAAGCTAGGGGTCAATTTGGAAAGTAGGATTATTGATCTTGCTGCTGAGGCACAGGTAAAGTATAGAAGGCTTCGCAAAAGGGTTTTCAAATCGGAAGCTAGGCATCTGGAATAACATAAAATAGACATGGAGGCTATAAATGAATGCAGGAGGATCACCACTAAGGCAACAAAAAGGTTATCTGGAATAGGGACTGATAGAGCTCGAAAGAAAGATGAGAAAGAGGCTTGCAGATTGTCAAAACACGGATGGCAGCGAAGGAGGGAATCTAGCAAAGGCTTACTTATTATTGGACTTGTGCGACTTGGGGAACTTGGTTGATGGAGTCAAAATATCCAAGCACGGAGAAGGTCCCTCAGGGACCAAATAGATTAGCAAATGATGTTTTTAACTGTTTTCTAGCTTAGTTTAGATTGCGATTGTAATAAGGCTAAATGCCATTGGTGACTTCATTATTATTGTCGATTTAGTAAAATTTTGTCTCATTTTAACATTAATGAAATGACGCAATATTTGCATCAATTTTCTCCAAGTCTATGTGTCGCTTAGGCCTACCTCAGGCATAATGAGGTCCCTAATTAGGACGTGAATTATTTTACAGAACATGTTTAAATACTGCAAGCATTCTTATATCCCTTACTAACTTGGTTACCTTTTGATTTTTTCTTTATTTAATTATTCCCATTCTCCAAGGTTGGTTTGTGCACTGGCATCATCAACATATCACACTAGATCTAGAGTTACTCCACATCCTCCTCCACCAAGCGATCCCAAGAGCAAGAACAAAGGAAAAGTGAATATGGGTGATATGAGTGGTATCAGAAAGGATAACTCCACCATGGTAGAGAATGTCGAAACTTCAGATGGTCGAAGCACTCCAGCACAGAACGAACTAGTCTTACGTCAGGAACAAAAGATTTTGGAGCTACAAGGAGAACTTGAGCAGGTCCGGAACTTGGCAAACCTCTCTCTCACTCTAAATGTCCCTGATATTAACCAACAAAATCCAAACACCTAGAACCAAGCACCACCACAAAACCAAAACCCGCCATCAAACCCTCCTACACCACACCAGTACCCTACATCTCCCTAAAACCTTAATCTTCCTCCAGTACAAACTCCTCAACAACACCATCACCACCCAACCCAATACCCACAGACTACCACTTATCATACTCAGAATATACCACAACCTATTCCTGATCCCAAAAACTCAACAAATGATCACCCTTATGCCCAGATCCCCGAGTCCACCAAAGCAACTCGATATATGGGGAAACCTTACCCCATACCCCAGAACTAACCCTATACATACCCGAGTCGGTCGAGAAGGATCTACTCATCAAGAATATTGCAGAAGAACTCAAGAAGCTTTCTGGCAGAGTTCAGAATGTCGAAGATGGAAAAGGCATTGAGGGTTTGAATTATGAAGACTTGTGCATTCAGCTAGACGTAGAGTTACCAAAGGGTTACAAACCTCTCAAATTTGAAATGTTCTATGGAACTGGCGATCCAAAATTTCATCTGATGACATATTGTGACAAGCCTCACAGGCGGCGCATTGTCCTCGTACATCATCCAGAATCCGAAGAAGATATCAGACTTTATAGATAGATTCAGGTTCAACACAGAGAATGCACCAGATATTTTCTACATTCAGAACCTCAAAAAGAAACTAACAAAAGCCTTTCGTGAATATGCTACCCGATGGAGATCTAAGGATGCAAAGGTAAGACCAGCCCTCGAAGATGAACAAATTAATAAGTTCTTCGTCCGAGCTCAAGACCTGCAGTACTATAAAAGGTTGATGGTTATTGAGAAACACAAATTCTTCGACATCATCAAGCTAGGAGGAAGAACAGAAGAAGGTATTAAAAGTGGGATAGTGACGAATTTTGAAGCACTTCAGGCCACAAAAAAAGCCCTACAATCGGGAGGTATTTCAAAGAAAAAGGAAGTAGGTGCTGTCATGGTGGCCCAAGGTCCTAAATCTCCACTCACATACCAAACACCTCCACCCTCATATCAACCTTCACCCCCCAGATACCAACAACCCGCTACCACATACCATGCCTATAACACTTAACCCACATATTATCATTCACGTGCACCAGCCCGCCAAAACTATGAAAAACCACGACCAAATTTCGACCGCAGACCACATAGACAATACACCTCGACCACTCAGCCCATAGACCAATTATATGAGAGATTGAAGGTTTCTAGTTATGTCACTCCCATCCCTGCCGTTGCTATGGAGAACTCTTCTCAGTGGATCAACCCAAACAAGACACGTGTCTATCATTCGGGCATGAAGGGTCACATAATTGATGAGTGTCGCACATTGAAGGACAAGATTCAGACGTTGATCGACAACAAGGTCATATAGTCAAAGGAAACTGCACCAAATGTGCGCAACAATCCTCTCCTAGACCACAAAGGTAAGGAAATGAATGTAATAGAGACTGACAAAGAATGGGACCCTGAAGGATCAATCGGACTCATTCGAGAGGGGGATGATCCTAAGACATCTTCGGTCACCCCCACACCAGTTGTAGTACAAACCCAAGTGCCATTTGAGGTCAAGGTAAATGCACCATTTACTGTGATGGTAGCTCCCACACCATCCTATAAGTCCGATGCAATCCCATGGTACTATGTTGCGGAAGCCAGGGGAAAAGGGAAATAAAAAATGGAGGAGACAAGTACATCACAAGGCATGACCAGAACTGGCAGAGTCTATACACCTGAAAACTTAGGGGGAACAAGCAAGGAAACCACATCCAAACCACCTATTGTCGAGGTAGGTACCAATGACCTTTGGAGAAAAGTACAAGAAAAGGAGTACTCTGTTGTTGATCATCTGTACAAAACTCCAGCTCAGATATCCATTTTGTCGCTGCTACAAAACTCCAAGACACACAGGAACGCCTTGATGAAAGTGCTGAATAAAGCTTATGTACCAAACAACATAACTAGTGGGGAGATGGCCAACATTTTCGGGTAGGTACTGGAAAGCCACAAAATCACCTTTCACAAAGATGAGCTACCACTAGAAGGACTAAGTCACAAAAGGTCATTGCACATCACAGTGTGATTTGAGGAAAAATTCATCACTAGGGTCCTAATAGACGGAGGATCCAGTCTCAACATATATCCACTGACCACTCAAAAGAGGCTGGGTAAGGCCTGCATGAGATATGAATGAGAAGCATGAATGTGAAAGCATTCGATGGATCTCAAAGAGCCACAATCGGAGAAATAAACCTCAACTTACAAATGGCCCGACTTGGTTTGATGTCGAGTTCCAAGTGTTGGATATATCTGCTACCTATAATCTAGTGTTGGGAAGACCATGGACACATTCCGTTAGGGAAGTGGCTTCTACTTTGCATAAGGCTGTGAAGTTTTAATGGAATCATCAAAAAGTGATTATCCACGGGGAAGGAAGCAACCCCATCTACACCAATTAGACCGTTCCAGTCATTGAGAATAGGAAAACGTTGGGTGGAGAGATGTACCATCGAGCGCTTCAGTGAAATTGAAAAGGACAAATAGTGGGGCAATAAGATAGAAAGCATATTACTATAGACAGGGTATGAACCTGGCAAGGGTCTCGGCAAAAAACTCCAAGGGATCACCAAGCCAGTACAACCAAAATGTGATCGTACAACTTTTAGGCGCAGGTATGAATATACCTGACAAGAGTACCAAGATTGGTCACCACCATGGCGTGGTCCTTATTATCCAATCTAACAACCGGTACCATCTCTACAACAGACATTCCAACAAGCAGAAGTGATGTAGGGATCTGAGGAAGATAAAGTCTTGGCCGACATGAGGAAGTTATTTATGGATGTAGAAGATATGGGTTGTAATGTAATAGTTGAGGAGGAGGAGGAATACCTTATCATTCAGACCGTGGAAAGAGGAAATGTTCTCAAGAACTGGACTGCTGCACCGTCCCGAAACCATCGAGTTCCTGGTAGCTTGGCAAATTAGCATCAATTATTTTAAGCACTGAAACATTGTTAGTATTTTTTTAAAAAAATAATTGCCCGAGTCATCGAGCCACATCTGTTAATGTTTTAAATATCTCAATTAATGCATTGCTATTTTTTTGATTTACTATTATTCTCTATTTTCTCTCTTTACAGCATTATTATTACCTATCCCGATGAACCTGTAACTGTGACATGTAATGAGACAACGCAACATAAGGGTAGTGATTCGGAGGACTTGGAAGATGATACGATACCTGAGGAAATTGTCAGAGAAGTGGAATGAAAACAAGCCAAAGTCCAAATTGGACGAAACTGAGGCAATTAATTTAGGGGATGCAGAAATGGTCAAGGAAGCATGCATAAGAATTCATCTATCACCGTCAGATAGATAGTACATCAAATTCCTAAAAGAGTATCAAGATATCTATATATGGTCCTACGATGACATGATGGGTTTGATCACATCCATAGTCGCTCACAAGCTACCTAATCCTACATGTCCACCAGTGAAACAGAAGCTCAGAAAGTTCAAGCCAGATATGAGTTTGAAGATAAAAGAGGAGGTCACCAAGAAGATCAAAGCCAAGGTTCTTAGAGTGGTCGAGTACCCGACTTGGTTGGCCAACATTGTGCCAGTTCCGAAGAAAGATAGGAAGGTCAAAGTATGTGTTGACTACCGAGATCTAAACAGAGCGAGTCCAAAAGATGATTTCCCATTGCCTAATATACACATATTGATCGACAACTGTGCCAAGCATGGACTCCAATCCTTTGTGGATTTCTTCGCGGGGTACCATCTAATCTAGATGGATGAGGAGGATGTTGAAAAGACAACCTTCATCATGCCGTGGGGAATTTATTGTTATAAAATTATGCCATTTGGTCTGAAGAACGCCGAAGGCACCTACATAAGAGCTATGACAACTATTTTCCACAACATGATACACAAAGAGATAGAAGTGTATGCGGATGAAGTTATCATCAAATCCAAGAAAAGAACGGATCACATAGTAGATCTGAGGAAATTCTTCGATTGGCTACGAAGGTATAATCTGAAATTGAATCTGCAAAGTGTGCTTTCGGAGTCCCTGCCGGAAAATTGTTAAGATTCATCGTCAGTCGCAGAGGGATTGAGTTGGACCCATTAAAAGTCAAATCAATCCAAGACTTGCCACCGCTTAAGAATACGAAAGATGTGATGAGATTTTTAGGGTATGTCAATTACATCAGTCTCTTCATAGCATAATCAACAATGATATGTGAGCCGATCTTCAAAATGCTGAGGAAAGATGCTGCAACAAGTTGGGCTGAAGAGTGCCAGAAATCCTTCGACAAAATCAAGGAGTATCTGTCAAAACCATCCGTTCTGGTCCCACCAGAGCCAGGAAGACCACTGTTGCTTTATTTGTCTATGCTGGACGGAGTCTTCGGTTACATTTTGGGACAACATGAAGAAGCTGGAAGAAAGGAGTAGGCAATATATTATTTGAGCAAGAAATTTACACCCTACAAAGCCCGATACTCTTTGCTGGAACGCACCTGCTGTGCTTTGACATGGATATATCAGAAGTTGAGGCATTATTTCTATGCATACACTACATACCTCATATCAAGGATGGATCCACTGAAATATATCTTTCAGAAGCCCATGCCTACAGTTAAGTTAGCAAACGGGAAAATATTGTTAGGCGAGTTTGACATCATCTATGTAACTCAAAAAGTGGTCAAAGGGCAAGCATTGCCGGATCATCTGGCCGAAAATCCTGTAGACGGAGAATACGAACCGTTGAAAACGTATTTTCCTGATGAAGAGGTGTTGTTCGTGGGAGAAGTTATCACTGAAGCATATGATGGTTGGAGAATGTTCTTCGACGGAGAAGCAAACTTCAAAGGAGTAGGCATCAGATCTGTCTTGGTATCCGAAATTGGCCATCATTATCCAGTATCTGCAAAACTCAGGTTTCCATGTACCAGCAATATGGCAGAATATGAGGCTTGCATCTTGGGAATTAGGTTGGCCATTGACATGAATGTTCAGGAGTTGCTGGTAATTGGAGATTCCGATCTGTTGGTGCATCAGGTTTTAGGAGAATGGGCTGCAAAGAACACCAAATATTGTCATATTTGCACTATGTACAAGATCTAATCAAGAGGTTTACAAAGATAGAGTTCAAACATGTTCCGAGGGTTCAAAACGAGTTTGCAGATGCATTGGCCACTTTGTCTTCCATGATACAACATCCAGACAAGAATTTCAGTGATCTTATCCCAATAGGAATTCATAAGCAGCCAACTTATTGTGCTCATGTTGGAGAAGAGAGCGACAAAAAACCATAGTTCCCTGACATCAAGGAATATTTGGCAAAGGGAAAATATCCAGATCATGCTATCCATACTCAGAAGCGCACACTCCGAAGATTAGCCAACCATTTCTTGCAAAGCAGAGGAATTCTATATAGAAAAAATCCAGACCTGGGATTATTACGATGTGTCGACGCCAAGGAAGCTTCCGTATTGCTCGAGGAAGTACATGCCGGAACCTGCAAACCACACATGAATGGTTTCGCTTTAGCCAAAAAGATATGAAGAGCGGGGTATTTCTGGATGACTATGGAAACAGACTGCATCAAGTTTGTTCATAACTGACATCAATGCCGGAGACATTCTAGTGGATGGATGTCATCGGCCCGATCGAGCCTGCCGCTTCGAATGGACATAGATTCATCCTAGTTTCCATAGACTACTTCACAAAATGGGTTGAAGATGCATCTTACAAAGCTGTAACTAAGAAGGTTGTAGCAGATTTTGTTCGAGACCGCATTGTTTGTCGGTTCGGAGTACCAGAGTCAATCATCACCGATAACGCGACCAATCTTAACTTCGATCTGATGAAGGCCATGTGTGAAACCTTCAAGATCAAGCATAAGAACTCCACAACATAAATGCCGCAAATGAACAGAGTAGTAGAAGCCACCAACAAGAACATCAATAAGATATTGAGAAAAATGGTAGATAATTACAAACAATGGCAAGAGCAGTTTACGTTTGCTCTGTTCAGGTATGGTATCACGGTTTGCACATCAACTGAGGAAACTCCTTACCTATTGATTTATGGTACCAAAGCGGTTATTCCTGCCGAGGTAGAAATCCCTTCTTTAAGAATTATACAAGAAGCTGATAGAATGGGTACAGAGCCGCTACGAACAACTAGCTCTCATCGATGGCAAAAGAATGAATGCGGTGTGTCACAGTCAAATCTATCATAATAGGATGGCAATAGCCTTCAAAAAAAAGGTCAGACCGAGGAAATTCACACCGGGGCAATTGGTGCTAAATACGAATCTTCCCACATCAAGATGAAGCCAAGATGAAGTTTTCACCCAATTGGCAGGGTCCTTATATGGTTCATCAGGTACTAATAGGAGGAGCACTTATACTTGCAGAAATGGACGGAGAAATTTGGCCAAAACCTATCAACTCAGACGTAGTTAAGAGATACTATGTTTAAGATCATTCACATTTCTCCATTTGATGTAACTGAACTACGCTTGACCTGATTCCCGTTTAAGAGGGGATATGTAAGCAGCCCTGTGGATTCGGTCACATCTTAATAAAATATTCATTTTCCCATAATCAGAAACTAGGGCAAGATCGCAAATTCAGTGAACATCGTCATGTGTGGAACAACCACAAAGTATTGTCAAGAGTATATATTTAAACTGGGGCAGGACCCTCAAAATTCTAAGGAAAAGAGGTTGCAATGTCTCTAAATGTATCACAGTCACTGGTTCATCAAAATTATTTGATCTAACATATTATAATACATTTCAAACAACTATATTTTTTTTGCAAATGATTTGTCAAATTCATACATATTCTCAAAAACTTTGTTTCTATGATAGTCAAATGTTACCCAGGGAAACTCAAACAAAACTTCAAGACAAGAGTGAAGACAAAGCAAGGGATCAAAGAGCACAAACCGACCCCTCCCCCCCCCCTCCCGCAAAATTCATAATTTTTCTTTGAATGTAGGAACATAAAACAACAATACTGACAAATACATATTCACATCAAATAACTACCTTCGTGACGACAAGTTACCAAATGCAAACACATCCAGCTAAGAAATACTTCACTCTCTAACCGTTGCTCATCACTTTTCTTGCATAAGGCTAAGGATTGTCTTTCCATGCAAGAGACTAAGAATTGTCTCTTCTTCGTGCATGAGGCTAAGCATTGCCTCCCTTATCGCATAAGGCTAAGCACTGTCTTTTCCTGTATGAGACTAAGCATTGTCTCTGTTCTTTGCATGCGACTAAGCATTGTCTCCCCTTCTTGCATGAGGCTAAGCATTGCCTCCCTTCTTGCATAAGGCTAAGCACTGCCTTTCCTTGCATGAGACTAAGCATTTTCTCTTCTTCGTGCATGAGGCTAAGCATAGCCTCCCTAATTGCATAAGGCTAAGAATTGCCTTTCCCTCCATGATACTAAGCATTGTCTCCGTTCTTTGCATGAGACTAAGCATTGTCTCCTCTTCTTTCATGGGGCTAAGCATTGCCTCCCTTCTTGCATAAGGCTAAGCATTTCCTTTCCATGCATGAGACTAATCATTGTCTCCTCTTCGTGCATGAGGCTAAACATTTCCTCCCAAATTGCATAAGGCTAAGCGTTGCCTTTCCCTGCGTGAGACTAAGCATTATCTCCGTTCTTTGCATGAGACAAAGCATTGTCTCCCTTTCTTGCATGAGACTAAGAATTGTCTCCTCTTCTTGCATGAGGTTAAGAATTGCCTCCCTTCTTGCATAATGCTAAGCACTAGCTTTTCCTGCATGAGACTAAGCATAGTCTTTTCTTCTTGCATAAGGCTAAGCATTGCCTCCGTAATTGCACAAGGCTAAACGCCGCCTTTCCTTGCACGAGACTAAGAAATGTCTCCCTCCTTCGCATCGCGCTGAGCATTGCCCTTATCTCACACAAGACTAAGATTTGTCTTGTCTTGTACTTGATTAAGTATCATATCTTTGCATTTAATAGGCTGAAATATCGCCATTTTGTCCGAAGGCGTCATAGTCCGAAGGCATAATCCTCATAGCTGGGAGACACCATTCCTTGGCCTGAGGATCTCTTAAAATTGCACGTCATTATTCAAAGGCGTCATAATCCAGAGGAACCATCCTCATGGCCTGAGGACACCATTTCATGGCCTGTGAATCCCTTGTCATACGCTTCATAGTCCAGGACGTCATAGTCTAAGGACATCATTCTCATCGTCCAAAGACAATCTTCATGGTCCAAAGGGAATTTGCATCATGTTTAAATTTTTTGCAATAACCCATATATATTCTCATGCACCGTGCTTTAAGTTTTGCAGGTAACTCAGGAATAACTGTTTTGCAAATAGGAGCAATCTTCCTCCGGTTTCCATTTTCAACGTTCCATTCTTTGACTGCTTCAAATGTGATTGACGATCCGTAATTTCCCACCTTTTACTCTATGACCGTTCAGACATCTTCCTCATGATACATCCGCATCATTCTTTTCACATTCATGGTTCCTCTCACGACACTGTCTTACACAAAGAACCTTTTCGAAACATACGATCGTCCTCATAACAACTCCATTGGTTTTGCTCGCCGTTGGATCCAGAACTACACATGGCCTGATTCAAGTAACACCAGCGATATGTAGGAAACTCATCCATAATACATGTTTCAAATATTTTTTTAGTTTACTTTATATAATTACATTAGTATTCTTTAGGCTATTTACACAATCTTGCAATAATGACCTATATTTTACAATTTATTGCATTTGTCATTTTATTCAAGGCCAGAATAATATTTTACATTTTTATAAATACCATTGTTTTAAAGTTCTAATTCGCATAAATAGCATTTTTATATTTTACTTAACTATTTTTATTAAATTATCTTCCCCTTAATCTCTAATTTTTAAAACTGGCCCAATTTTAGGCTAATTTTCGGACCAATTTTGGCCCAAATACTTAGTCCACTCACTCCCCTCTTCAGCAGCCCAATCCAAATGACCCCTTAATCTCAACCCAGGCGGAACATTCCAGAACCCGACCTAGCTCCCTTTAAATCTCAATCGTTGATCAAAAGCGATCAACGACTCACAAACACCCCACGCAATTTTCTTATATCCCCATAACCTAACCTAATCCCCATTTCCTAAATATAGCCGCCTCTATTCTCTCCTCCCTCCTTCAAAAACCCTAGCCACATCCCCCAATCTTCTCCAAATCCGAGCAAATCATGCATTCTTTCTGTGATTTAGTTACCTTTTACGCGTTACCTCGTTGTTACTTACATTACTATGGTGTTACTTAGTAGTTGCCTAAACTCTGAAAGTACCATATCTCAGATTCAGGCCTGTTCAACTTCAATCGCTAAGATCTTGACAATATCTCATCCATATACACGGAAGAATGGTTGATTTCTCATACCAGTAGACTGATTTTCAAACATTGAACCCTAATTATGGTCTGAATTTCTATTTATTTCCTTTACTGGTTGCTTTATTGATTGCCTGTATATTTTTCTTTTCCTTGTTCATGTTTGATTAACTTCTTTCCTTATTTACTCGTCTGATTTAACCACAATATAAACCCCTCCCTAAATCCCCTTGTACGACCTTAATCACTGTTATTCTCTGCACTCCCACTCATTCTACTATTCTGAAATTTGATACCTTGGCCCCCTACAGGCCACTAAAATTCTACTATTCAACCTCTCTCAGTGTGAGTCTTGCCCTGGGTTCATTTGAAGTCCTTGGGAACTTTGACGCACTGAGAAATTTGGGGTTCTCGCTGTTCTCCTTGTGTTTTTGTAAGCAAGTTGTTGGTTCTTAATCTATGCCTTATAAGCTCGTTAAATCTGCAAATTGGTGAGTAATAAGACTTTTGCAATTTATTCTCTTTTATTTGTATTCATGACATTCTGATTTTTTATGAATCAATACGATATTGTTCGCCTATGTTCATGTTCATATTTGATTTCATTATCCTTTGCCCTTGTTTTATCTGAACCTACTTGAACTCTGAGTTTCATGCCCATTGTATGTGCGCAATAGAATAATTATGATTATTCTCAGCTTGAGATGCTATTCTGATTACTAGATTCTCTTCAAAAGCCTTTCCTCATGCCTTGCCTTAGGTTTCTGCATTTCTTAAGGTTGTTATCTCCTGCCCAGAACTTGTTTGAGTGAATTTATATCTGATGAATCCTTCATGCATGTGTTGATACCCAATTTTTCCTCAAAATTATTTTCAAATTCGTATAAATACCTTCAAAATAACTTTTATAATGATTGGCATTTTTCCACGAATTTTTCATATTTTTTATCAAAATTTTTCCCATTTATCTGATATTTTTATTAAATAATTATCCATAAATTATGTTATAATAATTTCAAAATGTTTTCCAACTCAACATCTTGCTTTTAATTCAATTTTACCCCATCAGGATTTGATTATTTTCCAAATTAGCCAATATTGGCATTATTTAGCTAACTTTAACAATTTTTGCAATAATAGCACAAGTGCACACTTATATCGTTTTAAAATCTATAACGGGTCATTTTTATAATTTTATACTAGTTAATCATCTCAATTTCATTTATTTGGGCTTAATTCCATTTTACACAATTATTAGTTATTTTAATTAATTAATTATCCTATTTTTATGGGTATTTAATATCTAGCGACCTTTTATTTAAAAACTAGCCTAAATTGAATCCCAACCCCCTAATAAAATACCCAGGCCAATCCTAAAACTAACCTGGCCTAACCCCTAACTAATTTGAGCCGTTGATCAAATTAGATCAACGGCCCAGATCCCACTTACCTAAAATATCTCTAACCAACCCCCTCCACTCCGTCTCATTTTTTTCGAGACGGTTCCTCTATCTCTCTCAGTCTCTCTCTATGACTATCTAGAAGTCTCTTGACTTCACCTTCTCCGATGGTTTCCAGTCGTCTTCTCCGGTGGACTCTCACAGGAACCTTGATTCTCTACCACCTCCTGGCCATCTGCTTGTCTCTCACCTACTCAATGATATCTTGAGTTCTTCAGATGAACCTGGCGCGGTTCACTCACCTCTTTTGGGCCTCTTGCCACTTTCTGGCCTTTCCGCTGCCGTTTGAGTAAGTATTGCAATCTCCTTGGCTAAATCGCGGCCATTCATGAGGTTTGCCCTCTTTCTGGGTTCCACGAAACCCTAATCTTCTATATTTTGGTTTCTCCTTTAATATCTGTTCTATATTTACAATATCACAAGGCTTCTCTATGTTTTTCCTCGGAAAATTACATTTTTTCTAACAACTTCAAAAGTTAGGGTTTCTTGACCCTGTTTTCAAAACAGTTCTTCTTTGATTATTAGCTATGTCTACTATGTTTGAACGAGTGTCTCATGATTCTTGTTGTCTGAACTATTATTGTTGAAACCCTAAGGTTCTAGGTTGACCTTTATCACTGAACTATGTGTATTCATGTGTTCTTTGTGACTCTTGTTTTAATCCATTGCTATGACCTTTAATTTTCTGATGTTCTATGAGCATTGCTCTGTGTTGATCAATGATTGTTGTTTGAATGCTTAATAAATCCGACCATTTACCTTATTTATTATTTACCTATTGATTTTATACTGATTTTGTGTAAAAATCCCTATGCCTATGATGTTTTCTGTGAATAGAGGATCTTGTGTATGTCCTCTATAATTCTGTACCAATTTTTGAATTCATTCCATACTTATGTGACACTTTCCTTAACTATATTGGATTTCCTGTAATTTGGATTTCCTGTAATTGTAATTGCATCCGAGATTTTTTCAATTGATTTTAAAACTGATACCCTACTTTACTTTATAAATATAATGTTA
Source organism: Nicotiana paniculata (assembly GCA_005239505.1). NCBI lineage: Eukaryota > Viridiplantae > Streptophyta > Magnoliopsida > Solanales > Solanaceae > Nicotiana > Nicotiana paniculata. Next base: position 21,072 of record MDKI01132916.1, on the reverse strand, counting down.
GTTCAACTTTCCTTAATTATATACTATGTATTTGGCTTTTATTATGTTTTATGTGATTTCCTTGTCCCTAATTAAACAAAATCAGTCTTATAAGTCGATTTCTTTTCCTTATTTAGCCCTGACTATACCGTTTGAACTTGACTCCTTAATTAAAGGAGTCCAGTATTTTAATTGATACTAATTGGTTGTTATTTCCATAATTGTGCATTCTTTGTGTATGTTACTACTCATTTTCAACTCTATATACTATGCCTTCTCTCTTTGCATAGGACAAACTACAATATTGAGAGCACTGATACACACATAGAACTTGCTCTGAACTTTCTTTGTTTTCAAAATACATCTCCCTTGCTCTTTGCATCCATTACTAACTACTCAGTCGGCTTAAAGCCCAAACTGAGTCTCTATTACTCTTTTTCTTCTGCACTACTGTTCTACTGTTGCTACCTTGTTCTGTATACTGTTGTTGTTGCTCTATCTTTTGCACTTTGCTAGTCTCCATCATTCAACTGGTATGCTTCTGATTTAGTTTTATAGCATCTCTACACTATATGCTCCAGTTTTTGTTTATTTACTTATTGTTCCTTATATGCTTCATCTTATGGTTCTACTGTATACCATGTAATTAGCATGACCATATGGTGTCCTTGCTATTCTGCTTTTCCCATATGATTCTCTATAACTGCTTAAGTCCTGTGTAATCAGCATGCCCCACTATTTCCACTTTCTCCTCAGTCTAATATGTCTCCTGTCTCCCCTTCTATGACCCTGTGTGAGACTTATGAAACTTGCATACTTATTTGTCTATGGGTTAGCTGTTGTTACCTACTCTCATCCCCTACTTAACCTCCTATGTTATAAACCTGCTCGCCCCTCATGATACCTGAATGTTATGCAATCTTGTTCCTATTAATCTATGATGCTTTGTGACAACTATATGACCATTATGTGAATATGTGACCCTATTCTGCTACTAATATGATGATTAACTGTCCCCAACTGCCCCTATCCTTGTTTGTGTTTGCTCTTTCTTGAGTTTTCCTTATGTTGTATTATGGTTGCATTGCTCTCATTTTTGCAAAGGGTTTTACAAAGCTCTTCATTATTCTCTGAAGTTGTTTTCAAACTACTCTTTCAAACTCAAAACACTCTTTTTAAACTCTAAGCACTTCCCACTACTCTTAGGCTCTAGGTTCATCCCCCTTCGTGTGAGCACTGCCTTGGGGACCTCTGAGTACCCATTGTACTCTGACACACAAGGCTGGCACTCCACACTGCACTTATTCATCCTTGGCTAGGGTACCTGGGTGTGAGCACTGTCCAGGATCTTCTGAGGTCCTTAAGACTATGACACACTTGGGTTGAAAGGTCATGGCATATGGAAAATGGTCTGGTACTTTGGGCCTACTGTCAGGCTCTCTATAGTATAGCTTCTTGATTTTTTTTCTTACATTCAGCTGTGTAATTTATGCAATATTGGTCTATAATAATTATTTGTAAAACAACTTTGGGGTTGGATAGTTAAAAGGGTGGGGATTATGCATGCTTAGATAGTTATGGGTAGAAATCATGACTATGTGATTTATTTACCTATCTGTGCAACAATATCATGTTTAGGATATGCATACCATGCATGAGATGCCATGTTTAAGTTCTTTATTTCAGCATATCTATTATATCCATGTCATTTTATAAGCCCTTCTCACAGTTCATCACTATAACAAAGTAATAAACTGCTGCATTCTCATAAGTACTACATTTAGAAACCATGTTTTAGGTATCCATGTGTGCATTAGATATCATGTTCTCTAAGACTTTGCGTTCAGCATATTTGTTTCAAGTTATATTCTGTCGAACACCTAGTCAACATGTATTAAATCTAGGAACCTCGCTAAAATCGTGTTAAATAGTTTAAACGTTTTTCTGCAAATATGTTATCCTTTATGTGTTTAACATCAGAGTTAAATCTGTATTTCACTCTTTAAAATGAATAATTAGTATTACGAACGCCTAGACAAACTTTAGGCCTAATATTTATTAAAACCAAAATTGGTCGTTCTATGTCTGGCTTGTGTTAAAAGTGATCTTTAGAATTAATCACTCCTTAGAACTTTGTTGTTTGTCATTGTTTTCGCTCCTGCTTTTCCTAACGACTAATGGATTTTGCAAACAATTATTCCTTCTACAAAATCATTCTGTTCGAATCCTTGCTCTGTTTTTTAGAACTACTGGTTTCTGAAATAGCTTACTCATTCTCCTTTTCACTAAAGTTTTTTCCTTAAACTACTGACTTCTACTCTGCTTCAAACTGCTTAATCTTTTAAAGTCACTTCACCTTTTGGATCACTCTGTTATTTTAAGATCATGCTTTACTGATTTCTCTGAAGCTTCCTATTTACTCTTGACTAGGGACATCACTAAACTGCTGTGCATTTTTTATTCTTGCTCAAGTCTTTAAATCACTGGAATTTTTAAAATCAATCATGCTCTTCTCTAAACTCTTCTACCCTTTTAAACTCCCTGCTTTATTATTGAGTTTCAAGAAACCCCAAAACTTCTGAAACCTACTATTTTCCAAACTCAGAATCCCTGTTTTAAATCCTGATTTTGAGACCTTCTTTGTGTTTGAGACGTGTTATTTACATGACTTACTTGCGGAGGGGTACTTGATCTATATGTTTGTTATGTGTATCCCATATGTGTAAGTCCTAACTGTTTTCTACTTGTCGCTTAGAATTTTATCTTTTAAACCTAGGGGTTCAACCTAGTACTCAACTTGTAGGATTTAGTAGTCCTAAACACCCTCCAGGACTTAAAGGATGGGACGGGTAATAGCACGCAATTAGCTTTCGTGACCAGCACACGCTTAAATAACCTCTACAGGGTGGGAAGGGTAGAATACGGATATGATGACCGGTGCGCTAATACCACGTGTAGCCCCTCTTCGAGGATTGATTACCGGGTATTGCATTGATGTGATCCATATTATTTTAAACCTAGGACAATTCTCTTAGGCTCTAGGTTCAGCCCCCTTCGTGTGAGCACTGCCTTGGGGACCTCTGAGTACCCATTGAACTCTGACACACAAGGCTGGCACTCCACACTGCGCTTACTCATCCTTGGCTAGGGTACCTGGGTGTGAGCACTGTCCAGGATCTTCTGAGGTCCTTAAGACTATGACACACTTGGGTTGAAAGGTCATGGCATATGGAAAATGGATCTGGTACTTTGGGCCTACTGTCAGGCTCTCTATAGTATAACTTCTTGTTTTTTTTCTTACATTCAGGTGTGTAATTTATGCAATATTGGTCTATACTAATTATTTGTAAAACAACTTTGGGGTTGGATAGTTAAAAGGGTGGGGATTATGCATGCGTAGATAGTTATGGGTAGAAATCATGGCTATATGATTTATTTACCTATCTGTGCAACAGTATCATGTTTAGGATATGCATACCATGCATGAGATGCCATGTTTAAGTTCTTTATTTCAGCATATCTATTATATTCATGTCATTTTATAAGCCCTTCTCACAGTTCATCACTATAAAAAAGTAATAAACTTATGCATTCTCATAAGTACTACATTTAGAAACCATGTTTTAGGTATCCATGTGTGCATTAGATATCATGTACTCTAAGACTTTGCGTTCAACATATTTGTTTCAAGTTATATTCTGTCGAACACCTAGTCAATATGTATTAAATCTAGGAACCTCGCTAAACTCGTGTTAAATAGTTTAAACGTTTTTCTGCAAATATATTATCCTTTATGTGTTTAATATCAGAGTTAAATCTGTATTTCACTCTTTAAAATGAATAATTAGTATTACGAATGCCTAGACAAACTTTAGGCCTAATATTTATTAAAACCAAAATTGGTCGTTCTATGTCTGGCTTGTGTTAAAAGTGATCTTTAGAATTAATCACTCCTTAGAACTTTGTTGTTTGTCATTGTTTTCACTCCTGCTTTGCCTAACGACTAATGGATTTCCCAAACATGTATTTCTTCTACAAAATCATTCTGTTCGAATCCTTGCTCTGTTTTTTAGAACACTGGTTTCTGAAATAGCTTACTCATTCTCCTTTTCACTAAAGTTTTTTCCTTAAACTATTGACTTCTACTCTGCTTCAAACTGCTTAATCTTTTAAAGTCACTTCCCATTTTGGATCACTCTGTTATTTTAAGATCATGCTTTACTGATTTCTCTGAAGCTTCCTATTTACTTTTTACTAGGGACTTCATTAAACTGCTGTGCATTTTTAATTCTTGCTCCAGTCTTTAAATCACTGGAATTTTTAAAATCAATCATGCTCTTCTCTAAACTCTTATGTCCTTTTAAACTCCCTGCTTTATTATTGAGTTTCAAGAAACCCAAAAACTTCTGAAACCTACTGTTTTCCAAACTCGGAATCCCTGTTTTAAATCTTGATTTTGAGATCTTATTTGTGTTTGAGACGTGTTATTTACATGCCTTACTTGCAGAGGGGTACTTGAGCTATATGTTTTTTATGTGTATCCCATATGTGTAAGTCCTAACTGTTTTCTACTTGTCGCTTAGAATTTTATCTTTTAAACCTAGGGGTTCAACCTAGTACTCAACTTGTAGGATTTAGTAGTCCAAACACCCTCCAGGACTTAAAGGATGGGACGGGTAATAGCACGCAATTAGCTTTCGTGACCAGCACGCTCTTAAATAACCTCTACGGGGCGGGAAGGGTAGAATACGGATATGATGATCGGTGCGCTAATACCACGTGTAGCCCCTCTTCGAGGATTGATTACCGGGTATTGCATTGATGTGATCCATATTATTTTAAACCTAGGACAATTCTTTTTCAAATGTTTTACTCTAATGTTTTCCCAAAACATTTAAAGATTTTAGTACTTGTTTGAAATCCCCTCTTATATGAACCTTACTTGCTATTTGTTTACTGTCCAAATTTACAAAACTTCTTGGCTGGGACCCACAATTTTGGATCTTGAGGGATGCCTAACACCTTCCCCTTAGGATAACTTCAATCCCTTACCCAATCTCTGGTAATGCAAAACTAGTTCATGAGTTATCTAGTCTGGGTTCCCTAACGCACCACAAAATCATTAGGTGATGACTCTTCCTTAAACCTCTTCCTTTAAGGAGTTGTCCAGAATGTCATAAACCCGATCTCTCCGCACCTGACTCGTGCGAGGAAAAAAGGGGGTGCGACAGCATAGCGACTCTGCTGGGGATGTTCCCTAGGCTTACACCATTACAGGTTGTCTTGTGAATTTGGACCTTTCAATTTCTGTTTAAATGCTTATGCTCTTTCTTATTCCCATTATATGATGTTAACTGTTTAATTTCGCAAGTAGCTATTTTGCCTGAGCATAACTGACGTCTCTTCATGTTTTCTTTGTAACTGCTTTCAATTATAACTGTCGTATGTCCTTTCTTTATCGCTTTTCAATGTGAAAATGCATGCCTACTTCTTTAAATGTTATTTATTGCATATCATGCTCCACATTCATATTTCACCCATGCCAAACAAAATCCTTTTGCAACGCTTACAATGAGTGGTTGCGCTATTCCAATATTACTACCCCCTATATTCGGAAAGGCATATTCGCGGTAAAACTAGTCGATCAACGGTGCAGTCGACAGTTCTGTGCCTTCCCCCTTGAGTTGTCCGCTCAAAGGTACCAGTCTAAAACCCCATAGAAACCTTACTCTATTGTATGTTGCATGCATCATGGTCAAACCTAACCAGGCTAACGTGTCGTCCGCACAACAGCCTTTAAGATAGACTTGTCCAAAGTCCATTAGGTTTTCCTGGAACACAAACAGACGCCTTCACATTCTGTGTATTTATTTGGAGAATTAAATGCTCATGCTAATTATTGATGTTAAATAGTCGAGTCTAGTAGGGGTAAGGGCCTAACCTGTTTGTTTTGCAGAAATGAGGCACGAGGTCCCCAGATTCGGAATGGTCACCAATATCCACCCCAAACTACTAAACTGGTGGGAGGATCTTCACTCCATTGACAAAACAATCGTTGGAAACACTTAGGCAACTTGCCCTCTCTTCTGGACATTCAGCCTAACAACATGATGATAGAAGCTGCTACCCTATTCTGGGACTGTGAGCGGTCGGTCTTTCGCCTTGGAAACAATGAGATGACGCCATTGTTAGAGGAAATAGGAGGGTTAGCCGGTTTAGCTTGGGAGTCTCCAGGGTTATTGATGGCTGAAAACCGTAAAGGCCGAGGTTTTCCCAAGATGATGGGGCTAAAGAAAAATCCAGAATTGGTCTGCTTGGAAGACTCGTACATCCCCTTTGACTATTTGTATGAGAGGTACGGTCGTAGCCAGTCTTACCGCACTTATCAGGAAGAGTTCGCCCTTACTTCTCTGGGGCATATTCACCGCCGGGTATTCGTCTTTATAGTATGATCTTGGGTCTGATGGTGTTCCCAACAAAGAAAGAAAGAACCCACACCAGGTTGGCTATGGTTACCAAGACTCTGATAGAAAGGGTTGACAAGAAGGACTTCAGTATCGTGCTAATGATCATTGCTTATATGTACCGAGCCTTGGAGAATTGTAAACGAGGGGAAAAACGTTTTGAGGGTTGCAATCTGTTACTCCAGCTGTGGCTCACTGAGCATTTGCAAAAGGGTGACTACCGTCAGGACATCCATAGGAGAGTTTGGGATGATCATATTGCTTTCCATCATCCAAAGCGTATGAACTACATCCCCGATATGTTTGCTCAGCCAGAAAATGCCAATGGATGGGCCGAGTTGCTAGGGAACTTGACTGAGGATCAGATTCAGTGGATGTTTGAGTGGTTCCCAACTGACGAGTTCATCATCCGAACTTGAGACACCTCGTTTCTGTTATTGATTGACCTAAGAGTGACGTATCCTTACATCCCTATCTGAGTCATGAGGCTGGCAGGAAGGAAGCAAGTGGTACCAAGGGTCGAGAAGATGAGTCATCTCAGGACAGATTTCCAAAACGAGGGCACCCGTCATAAGTTCCAAGCTCAGCATTTGTGGCAGTGCAAGGTCCGATTAGAAAAGGACACTATTGAACCCGACAGGTATCATGCTGGTTACTCTCCTTATTATCTGGGTTGTTGGAAGATATATAGGGTGGAAGTATCGAGCCAGAGTTTTCTCGGGGTATTCAGGTTCTGCAAGAGGGTATGTATCCACTAGAGAAGAAGCTGCTGAAGTTCCAAGATGAACTTGACCAAGTCAAGAATTTGGCTCACCTATCACTTTCCCTCAATGTTCCGGATGCCCACTTCCTAAATGCTCCAAATCCCACTTTACCACAAAACACCCCTAAACAACCGAATCACCCCAAAGACCCAGTCCCGCCAGCACAATGCAATGCCTTTCACCATAACACTCCACCTCTCCAGGAACAGACAAAAGACCACTTCCAAGCTTACAATAATCCCATTTATGTGGAAACCATGGCTCATTCCACACCACATACCCCTGAGTCTAATGAGAAGGATAGGCTCATCAGGAATTTGGTCGAGGAACTCAAGAAGTTGACCAACCGAGTTCAGGGCGTCGAAGGAGTTAGAGGGATTGAGGGGATGAACTATGAAGATCTTCGAATACAGCCTGATGTGGAACTGCCCGAGGGGTACAAACCTCCTAAGTTCGAGATGTTCGATGGTACTTGTGATCCAGGAGTCCACTTGAGAACTTACTACGACAAATTGGTTGGCATGGGAAAAGATGAAAGAATCTGCATGAAACTCTTCATGAGGAGTTTGAAAGGAGATGCACTGTCTTGGTACATCGGCCATGATCCAAATAAATGGACTAATTGGGTGAGCATGGAAGAAAATTTCATGGATCGATTCAGGTTCAACACGGAGAATTCTCCGGATATATTCTACATCCAGAATTTGAAGAAGAAGCCAACAGAAACTTTTCGCGAGTATGCTACTCGTTGGAGGTCAGAAGCTGCCAAGGTTAGGCCAGCCTTAGAAGAGGAACAAATGAAGAAGTTGTTTGTACGAGCTCAGGATCCTCAGTATTACGAACGACTGATGATGGTCGAAGGTCACAAGTTCTCTGGCATCATCAAATTGGGAGAGAGAATCGAAGAAGGCATCAAAAGAGGTATGGTTACCAACTTTGAAGCTTTACAGGCTACTAATAAATCTTTACAATCTGGTGGTGTGTCTAGAAAGAAGGATATGGGAGTCGTGATGGTTGCACAACAAGCCAAGTTCCCACCCAAATACCAAGTATATCCAACATCCTCGTTCACATACCAACCAACTCCAAATTACCAAGCAGCCTCACCCACATATCAAGCTCCACCACCCACATATCAGCCTACCTCACCCAGATACTCCCAGCCAGCCCCCATTTACAACGCCTACAATTCCCAACCTTCCCACTACCGATCACCACCTAATCTCCAAAACATCCTAAGACCTTGCCCTAGCTGCGACCGTCGCCCTCCAAAATAGTATACTTCCATAGCCGAGCCCATTGATCAACTATATGAAAGACTTAAAGCCGCCGGCTACGTCACACCCATTCCTGTTACCACCCCTGAGAACCCTTCTCAGTGGATCAACCCAAACAAATCCTGTGCCTACCAATCCGGCATGAAGGGACACACCATCGATGAATGTCGTTCCTTGAAAGACAAGATACAAACCCTCACAGACAACAAGATCATTGTAGCCAAGGACCCTGCTCCTAATGTTTGCAATAATCCGTTGCCGGACCATAAAAGTGGTGTCCATATGATTGAAGTAGATGATGATTGGGATCCTGAGGGATCAATTGGGCTGATTGCAGAGGGAAGAAGCCCGCGATTACTCTCAACCCTATTGTGGTTCAGATACAGCCATCCGGAATGCTGAGGTAAACATGTCCATTCCACTCGAGTTTGAATTGAGACCGCCCGCAAAGGAAAAGACCCCAGTGCCGATCGAAGTTGAGTTTGTACGGCCACTCGAAGTAGCAGCACAGTCGCCTATAACATATACTCCGACGGGAATGAGGATGAGCACACCTATTCCAGTGGCAATGTCAACAACGCCACCCTTTTACTCAAACGCCATTCCATGGGACTACACAACTGAAGCCAGGAGAAAGGGTAAGAGCAGGTCTGAGGAAGCCATTACTGCACAGGGCATGACCAGAACTGGCAGAGTTTACACCCCTGAACATTTGGCTGAATCTAGCAAGCAGGCCACCAACCGTCCTCCCACCATTGAGACATGCTCAGATGATCATTAGAGAAATATCCAAGCCAAAGAGTACTCAATCCTTGACCAGTTGAACAAGACACCAACCTAGATATTTATCCTTTCTCTATTACAGAATTCTGAGACGCACATAAGCGCCTTACTAAGAGTACTGAGTCAGGCATACGTACCAGATAATATCACTAGCGGGGAGATAGCAAACATGGTGGGCCAGGTTCTGGAAAACCACAAGATTACTTTCCATGAAGACGAATTGCCAGCCGAGGGGTTAGGGCATAATAGAGCACTGCATATCACTGTGCAATGTGAGGACCACGTCATTACAAGGATCTTAATTGATGGGGGTTCCAGCCTCAACATTTGTCCGCTGATCACTCTCAAGAAATTGGGCAAAAGTCTGCATGATATAAAAGAAGGAGAGATCAATGTAAATGCCTTCGATGGTTTGCAGAGGTCCACTATTGGAGAAATCACCTTGTGCTTACTGATGGGACCAACCTGGTTCGATGTAGACTTCCAGTTGATAGACGTGCCCACATCCTACAACTTGTTTTTAGGGCGACCTTGGATACACGCTGCTAGGGCCGTGGCATAAACCCTACATCAAGCGTTGAAGTTTGAATGGAATCATAAAGAGGTAGTCATTCATCGCTACGGTAGCAACCATATCTATGGTCGCCAGGCTTTTTTGGTCACCGAGGGGAGAAGGAAGCTGGGTGGAGAAATCTACCACAACATTGAATGAGTCAAGGCCATTGATAAGGATAAATGGTGGGATAGTAAGATTGAGAGCATCTTGAACTAGAAAGGATACGAGCCAGGTAAAGGGCTCGGTAAAAATCTCCAAGGAATAACGAAGCCAATAACACTCAAGAAGCACGATACCTCTTTTGGGCTAGGGCATGAGTACACTTGGGAGGAATTCAAGGACTGGTCGCCACCATGGCACAATCCCTAATACTCATTGGAGCAGTCAATACCTTACTTAGAACAAACTTTCCAGTCACCTGATATCATCTACGATACGGACGAAGAGGAAGCATTAGCGGCAATGAGGGATTTATTTTTGGACGATGAGGACATGGACTGTTGTGTCATTCTTGAAGAGGGAGGGGAGGAAGGACCTTCCATACAGGTCGTGATCAGAGGATCATATCTCAAGAATTGGTCTGTCAAAACGACCAAAGCCCGTCGAGCCTCGGGGTAGCAAGGCTAACAATGCAAGCATTTATTTACAGCTTATTAATTTAAAAGAAATTTTTTTTCTTCCTTTTCGCATTTTTAATTTCTGCAAGAAAGAGCTCCTATGATCAAATGATTATTCAATTTATCAAAGCATTTGCAGTTTCTCTATAAATCGTATATTTACTTGCTACTGTTTTCCTCCCCATTACCTTATTTACACAACATTACTATTACTTATCTTGATGAACTGACGACTGTGACATGCAACGAGGAAACAAAACAAACAGATTCCGATTCAGAAGAGGATGCTATACCTGAGGATATTGTGAAAGAGGTCGAGAACTTTGAGAATAGTGCTAAGTCTAACTTGGACGAGACTAAGGTTGTCAACATGGGAAACATAGAGAATGACAAAGAAACACGCATCAGCGTTCATCTGTCGCCATTATAAAAGGAGGAATATAAAGAGTTTTTAAGAGAATATAAGGACATATTCGCCTGGTCGTATGATGATATGACTGGCCTCAGTAGATCTATTATGGCCCACAAGTTGCCAACCGATCTGACATGCCCACCGGTGAAGCAAAAGCTCAGGAAGTTCAAACCAGACATGATCTTGAAAATCAATGAAGAGGTCACCAAGAAGATCAGCGCCAGGGTTCTCCGGGTGGTTGAATACCCGACATAGTTAGCCAACATCGTGCCTGTGTCAAAGAAAGATGGGAAGATTAGAGTCTGTGTCGACTACTGGGATCTCAACCGGTCCAGTCCGAAGGATGACTTCCCTTTGCTAAACATACACATCCTGATTGAAAACTGCGCCAAGCATGATCTGCAGTCCTTTGTAGATTGTTTCGCTGGCTACCATCAGATTTGGATGGACGAGGAAGATGCTGAAAAAACAACATTCGTTACGCCATGGGGAGTGTATTATTACAAGATGATTCCATTCGGTCTGAAGAATGCAGGGGCCACCGACATGAGGACCATGACTACTTATTCCACGATATGATTCACATGGAGATCGAGGTATATGTGGACGACGTCATCATCAAATCAAGGAAAGCCACTGACCATACGGAAGATCTGAGGAAGTTCTTCAACAGGTTAAAGAAGTACAATTTGAAACTTAACTCTGCAAAGTATGCATTTGGGGTTCCTTCTAGAAAGTTACTAGGGTTCATTGTCAGTCGTCGAGTAATAGAACTGGATCGATCAAAGTTCAAAGCCATCCAAGAATTGCTGCCGCCAAAGAACAAGAAGGATGTTATGAGTTTTCTAGGGAGGCTCAATTACATCAGCCGGTTCATAGCCCAGTCTACCGTAATTTGTGAACCAATTTTCAAGATGCTGAAAAAGGATGCTACAACCAAATGGACTGATGATTGTCCAAAGGCCTTCGATAGAATCAAGGAGTACCTCTCAACACCACCAGTACTGGTACCACCTGAGCCAGGTAGACCTCTGTTACTTTACCTTTCTATGTTAGATGGATCTTTCGGTTGCATTCTTGGGCAACATGACGAAACAGGAAGGAAAGAGCATGCCATTTACTATCTTAGCAAGAAATTCACTTCATATGAAGCCCGATACTCTTTATTGGAGCGCACTTGCTGTGCTGTGACTTGGGCCGCACAAAAGTTGAGGCACTATTTTTGTGCATATACAACGTACCTCATATCAAGGATGGATCCGTTGAAATACATCTTTCAGAAGCCCATGCCCACAGGCAAACTGGACAAATGGCAAATCCTCTTAAGTGAGTTCGACATTATTTACGTGACTCAGAAGGCGGTCAAGGGACAGGCATTAGCAGATCATCTCGCTGAAAATCCTGTGGACGGGAAATAGGAACCATTAAAAACGTATTTTCCCGATGAAGAAGTGTCATTCATAGGAGAGGACATTGCATAATCCTACGATGGTTGAAGGATGTTCTTTGATGGGGCCGTAAACTTCAAAGGCGTAGGTATCGGGGCAGTCTTAATATCAAAAACCAGTCAGCACTATCCAGTATCCGCCAAACTCAGGTTCCCCTACACCAACAACATGGCTGAATATGAGGTCTGCTTTTGGCGCTCAATTTGGCCATCGACATGAACGTTCAGGAGTTACTGGTGATTGGTGATTCAGACTTATTGATACACCAAGTACAAGGAGAATGGGCGACCAAGAATTCCAAGATACTGCCATATCTACATCGTGTACAGGAGTTGAGAAAGAGGTTCACAAAGATAGAGTTCCGACATGTCCCCAGAATCCAGAATGAGTTCGCCAATGCATTGGCTACCTTGTCATTTGTGATCCAGCATCCAGACAAGAATTTCATCGATCCCATCCTAGTGAGAATCCACAATCAGCCGGCCTACTGCGCCCATGTTCAAGAGGAAGCAGATGGAAAGCCTTGGTTTCATGATATCAAAGAGTACTTGGAAAAGGGAGAATATCCATAACTTGCAAACCCTATTCAGAAACGCACGCTTCGAAGGTTGTCAAACAATTTCTTTCATAGCCAAGGAATACTGTATAGGAGGAATCCTTATTTGGGTTTACTAAGGTGTGTCGGAGAAAAAGAAGCAACAATACTATTGGAGGAGATACATGCTGGTACATGCGGTCCTCATATGAACGGGTTTTTTCTAGCAAAGAAGATACTTCGGGTCGGTTATTTCTAGATGACCATGGAAACGGATTGCGTCCAGTATGTCCAGAAATGCCACCATTATCAGATACATGGGGATATGATAAAGGTACCTCCTAGTGAGCTTAATGCAACAAGTTCACCGTGGTCGTTCGCTGCCTGGGGCATGGATGTTATCAGACCAATTGAGCCTGCCGCCTCTAACGGACACAGGTTTATTCTGGTTTCCATTGATTACTTTACCAAATTGGTCGAAGCATCCTCTTGCAAAGCAGTTATTAAGAAAGTCGTGGCCGACTCACGACCGCATAATTTGTCGATTCGGAGTTCCAGAGTCAATCATTACCGACAATGGTTCCAACCTCAATAGTGACCTGATGAGAACTATGTGTGAAAACTTCAAGGTTAAACAAAAGAATTCCACAACATACAGACCTCAAACGAATGGAGACATTGAGGCTTCCAACAAGAATATCAAGAAGATATTGAGAAAGATGATAGAGAAGCACAAGCAATGGCATGAGAAGCTGTCATTTGCCTTACTGGGATATCGCACCACAGTCCGCACATCAACTGGGGCAACTCCTTACATGTTGATTTATGATACAGAAGCCGTTATTCCTGCCGAGGTCAAAATTCCATCCCTTAGAATAATACAAAAAGCCGAACACAGCGATGCAGAGTGGGTACGAAGCCATTATGAGAAATTGGCCCTCATAGACGGAAAAAGAATGAATGCAGTTTGTCATGGTCAGCTATATCAGAACAGAATGACCAGAGCCTTCAACAAGACAGTCAAGCCGAGACGATTCACACCGGGGTAGCTGGTGTTAAAGATGATATTTCCTCACCAAGATGAAGCAAAAAGGAATTTCTCTCCCAATTGGCAAGGCCCGTACATGGTTCACCGAGTATTGACATGAGGAGCACTCATACTTGCAGAAATGGATGGAGAAATCTGGCCAAAGCCAATCAACTCAGATGCAGTCAAGCGCTACTATGTGTAACTTTTATGCTTTTCTGAAATGATGTAAATTGAACTACCCCTGACTTGATTCCCGTTTAAGAGGGGATACGTAGGCAGCCCTATGGGTTCGGTCACATTTTAATAAAAATTTATTTCCCCCACGAATGGAAACTGGGGCAGAATTTTGAGGAGGGACCTCAAAATTCCGAAGAAAATGAAGCCAGGCACCGCACAAGCAACAACCACAAACATTCACCCACCAAGATGCGGCAGAATTTTGAGGAGGACTCTCAAAATTCCATAGCAAGAGAGGTCGCAATGCCTTGAACTGTGTCGTGGTCGTCGGTTCATCCATAATTATTGCTTTAAATTATATGTTATGTTTTTATAAAACCATGCATATTTGCTTTCTCAAAATGACAGCTTGTTTAGCAATGCTACCCCTGTGATATGAACAACAAAGTCCACGTTGTCAAGCAGACAGGCCGAGCTGAGCCAGTGGGAATGCGAACTATCCTTCCCCTTTACAGAACTCACAATTTTTCTTTGGATGCAGGCACCAAGACGACGAAAGCCTAGAACACATTACTATCTTGGCAAGATGCATATTTCTTAAGGACACACTCTCAAACTCGTCGTACATGCCGACGTTTACTATCATCGCAAAATAACGCTTATTCACCACAATCGTATCACCGCAGTTTATCATCATCTAAGAACTCTTACTGCGTTTTATTTCCTGCACTACATAAGGCTACCATTCTGCCTTCCAAGGTTCTACGCTACCTCCTCTGCATTTTATTTCCTACACTGCATAAGGCTACCATTCTTCCTTTTGAGGTTCTACGCTACCTCCCCTGCATTTTATTTCCTGCACTGCATAAGGCTACCATTCTGCCTTCCGAGGTTCTATGCTACCTCCCCTGCATTTTATTTCCTGCATTGCATAAGGCTGCCATTCTACCTTCCGAGGTTCTACGCTTCCTCCCCTGCATTTTATTTCCTGCATTGCTTAAGGCTACCATTCTGCCTTTCGAGGTTCTACGCTACCTCCCCTATATTTTATTTCATGCATTGCATAAGGGTACCATTCTGCCTTCCGAGGTTCTACGCTACCTCCCCTGTATTTTATTTCCTGCATTGCATAAGGCTGCCATTCTGCCTTCCGAGGTTCTATGCTACCTCCCCTGCATTTTAATTCATTGCATAAAACTCCTACCTACCTCTTCAAAGCAACCACCTTTCGTGACGTTACTTATCTATGCTTCTCTCGGGCTAAGCTCTGCCCCTCTTTTCTTTTGCAAATCGCAAGACTAAACTTTGTCTTGTTAGCATGATAACCCTACATTCTTCATGGGCTGAAATATTGCCGACTTGTCCTAAGGCGTCATCGTTCGGAGGCACCATCGTTATGGCCCGAGAACATCATTTCATGGCCTGAGGATCTCTTTTACTCAACTTGCATATCATTATTCAAAGGCACCATGGTTCGGAGGCACCATCCTCATGGCCCGAGAACGTCATTTCATAGCCTGCGAATCCCGCACCAAGCGATTCATGGCCCAGGACATCATGGTCTAAAGACAATCATCCTCAATTGTCCAAAGACAACATTCATAGTCCAACGGGAACTTGCATCATGTTTATATTATGCATGATATATGCTTGTTATTTATTTGCAGGTAATTTGGCCAGGACAGGAAACCAGGCAGGAGCGGACCGCTCCAGTTCTCCAATACATCCCCGTAAGACTTTCCTAGTTTTCCTTACCTTACACCTTGCATCCGTTCTTGTAAAACATCACCGGTATTTTTCGCCGATGATTCCAGAACTACATACGACCTGATTCATGTAAGACCAGGGATATGTAGGTAGCTCATAAACTTGGTCAAAATTGGCCATCCTATCTTCACCCGACAACTCTTTCATCCTTCTGGGGTAAAGAGGGACAGCTGTTGATACCCAATTTTTCCTCAAAATTATTTTCAAATTCGCATATATAGCTTCAAAAGAACTTTTATAATGATTGGAATTTTCCATGAATTTTTCATATTATTTATCAAAACTTTTCCCATTTATCTGATATTTTTATTCAATAATTATCCATAAATTATGTTATAAATAATTTCAAAATATTTTTTAACTCAAAATCTTGCTTTTAATCCTCTTTTACCCCATTAGGATTTGATTATTTCCCAAATTAGCCAATATTGGCATTATTTAGCTAATTTTAACAATTTTTGCAATAATAGCACAAGTAAACACTTATATTGTTTTAAATTCTATAGCTGATCATTTTTATATTTTTATACTAGTTAATCATCTCAACTTCATTTATTTGGTCTTAATTCCATTTTACACAATTATTAGTTATTTTAATTAATTAATTATCCTATTTTTATAGGTATTTAATATCTAGCCACCTTTTATTTAAAAACTAGCCTAAATTGAATCTCGACCCCCCTAATAAAATACCCATCCCAATCCTAAAACTAACCCGGCCCAACCCCCTAACTAATCCGAGCCGTTGATCAAATTAGATCAACAACCCAGATCCCACTTACCTAAAATATGTCTAACCAACCCCCTCCCCTCCGTCTCATTTTCTTTCGAGACGGTTCCTCTATCTCTCTCAATGTCTCTCTACGACTATCTAGAAGTCTCTTGACTTCACCTTCTCCGATGGTTTCCAGTCGTCTTCTCCGGTGGACTCTCACCGGAACCTTGATTCTCTACCACCTCCTGGC
The DNA here is from genome assembly GCA_005239505.1 of Nicotiana paniculata. NCBI lineage: Eukaryota > Viridiplantae > Streptophyta > Magnoliopsida > Solanales > Solanaceae > Nicotiana > Nicotiana paniculata. The sequence continues at coordinate 4,298 of MDKI01132916.1, read as the reverse complement.
CATCTGCTTGTCTCTCACATACTCAGTGATATATTGAGTTCTTCAGACGAACCTGGTGAGGTTCACTCACCTCCTTTGGGATTCTTGCCACTTTTCGGCTTTTCCCCGGCCGTTTGAGTAAGTATTGCAGTCTCCTTGGCCTAAATCGAGGCCATTCATGAGGTTTGCCCTCTTTTTGGTTCCACAAAACCCTAATCCTCTATATTTTGGTTTCTCCTTTAAAATCTGTTCTATATTTAATATCATGAGGCTTCTCTATGTTTTTTCCCCGAAAATTACATTTTTTTCTAAAAAACTTCAAAAGCTAGGGTTTCTTGACCCTGTTTTCAAAACAGTTCTTCTTTGATTATTAGCTATCTCTATTGTGTTTGAACGAGTGTCTCATGATTTCCTGTTGTCTGAACTGTTATTGCAAAAACCCTAAGGTTCTAGGTTGACCTTTATCACTTAACTATGTGTATTCATGTGTTCTTTGTGACTCTTGTTTTAATCCATTGTTGTGACCTTTAATTTTTTGTTGTTCTATGAGCATTACTCTGTGTTGATCAATGACTATTGTTTAAATGCTTAATAAATCCGATCATTTACCTATTGATTTTATACTGATTTTGTGTAAAAATCCCTAAGCCTATGATGTTTTCCGTGAATAGAGGATCTTGTGTATGTCCTCTATAATTCTGTACCAATTGTTGAATTCTTTCCATACTTATGTGATACTTTCCTTAACTATACTGGACTACCTGTAATTGTAATTTCATCCGAGATTCTTTCAATTGATTTCAAAACTGATACCCTACTTTACTTTATAAATATAATGTTAGTTCAACTTTCCTTAATTATATACTATGTATTTGGTTTTTATTATGTTCTATGTGATTTCCTTGTCCCTAATTAAATAAAATTAGTCTTATAAGTCGATTTCTTTTCCTTATTTAGCCCTGACTGTACCGTTTGAACTTGGCTCCTTAATTAAAGGAGTCCAGTATTTTAATTGATACTAATTGGTCGTTATTTCCATAATTGTGCATTCTTTGTGTATGTTACTACTTGTTTTCAACTCTATATATATTATGCCTTCTCTCTTTGCATAGGACAGACTGCAATATTGAGAGCACTAATAAACACAGACCTTGCTCTGAACTTTCTTTGTTTCCAAAATACATCTCCCTTGCTCTTTGCATCCATTATTAACTACTCAGTCGGTTTAAAGTCCAAACTGAGTCTCTATTGCTCTTTTGCTTCTGCACTACTGTTCTACTGTTGCTACCTTGTTCTGTATACTATTGTTGTTGCTCTATCTTTTGCACTTTGCTAGTCTCCATCATTCAACTGGTATGTTTCTGATTTTGTGTTTGCTCTTTCTTGAGTTCTCCTTCTGCTGTATTATTGTTGCATTGCTCTCCTTTCTGCAAAGGGTTTTACAAAGCTCTTCATTATTCTCTGAAGTTGTTTTTAAACTACTCTTTCAAACTCAAACACTCTTTTTAAACTCTAAGCACTTCCCACTACTCTTAGACTCTAGGTTCAGCCCCCTTTGTGTGAGCACTGCCTTGGGGACCTCTGAGTACCTATTGAACTCTGACACACAAGGCTGGCACTCCACAATGCACTTACTCATCCTTGGGTACCTGGGTGTGAGCACTGTCTAGGATCTTCTAAGGTCCTTAGAGACTATGACACACTTGGGTTGAAAGGTCATGGCATATGAAAAATGGATCTGGTACTTTGGGTCTACTGTCAGGCTCTCTATAGTATAGCTTCTTGATTTTTTTCTTTCATTTAGTTGTGTAATTTATGCAAAATTGGTCTATCATAATTATTTGTAAAACAACTTTGAGGCTGGATAGTGAAAAGGGTGGGGATTATGCATTCTTAGATTGTTATGGGTAGAAATCATGACTATAGGATTTATTTACCTATGTGTGCAATAGTATCATGTTTAGGATATGCATACCATGCATTAGAAGCCATGTTTAAGTTCTTTATTCAGCATATCTATTATATTCATGTCATTTTATAAGCCCTGCTCACAGTTCATCACTATAACAAAGTAATAAACTGCTGCATTCTAATAAGTATTACATTTAGAAACCATGTTTTAGGTATTCATATGTGCATTAGATATCATGTTCTCTAAGACTTTGCATTCAACATATTTGTTTCAAGTTATATTCTGTCAAACACCTAGTCTATATGTATTAAATCTAGGAACCTCGCTAAAATCGTGTTAAATAGTTTAAACGTTTTTCTACAAATGTATTATTTTTTATGTGTTTAACATCAGAGTTAAATCTGTATTTCACTCTTTAAAACAAATAATCAGTATTACGAACGCCTAGACAAACTTTAGGCCTAATATTCATTAAAACCAAAATTGGTCGTTCTATGTCTGGCTTGTGTTAAAAGTGATCTTTCGAATTAATCGGTCCTTAGAACTTTGTTGTTTATCATTGTATTCACTCCTGCTTTTACTAACAACTAATGGATTTTCCAAACAATTATCCCTTCTACAAAATCATTCTATTCGAATCCTTGCTCTATTTTTTAGAACTACTGGTTTCTGAAATAGCTTACTCATTCTCCTTTTCACTAAAGTTTTTTCCTTAAACTTCTGACTTCTACTCTGCTTCAAACTGCTTAATCTGTTAAAGTCACTTCCCCTTTTGGATCACTCCGTTATTTTAAGATCATGCTTTATTGATTTCTCTTAAGCTTCCTATTTACTTTTTACTAGGGACTTCACTAAATTGTTGTGCATTTTTAATTCCTGCTCTAGACTTTAAATCACTGAATCAATCATTCTCTTCTCAAAACTATTTTGTCCTTTTAAACTCCCTGCTTTATTACTGAGTTTCAAGAAAACCCAAAACTTCTGAAACCTACTGTTTTCTAAACTCGGAATCCCTGTTTTATATCCTGATTTTGAGACCTTCTTTAGATGTGCTATTTACATGCCTTACTTGCGGAGGGGTACTTGAGCCATATGTTTGTTATGTGTATCCCATATGTGTAAGTCCTAACTGTTTTCTACTTGTCGCTTAGCATTTATCCATTAAACCTACAGGTTCAACCTAGTACTCACCTTGTAGGATTTAGTAGTCCTAAACACACTCCGGGACTTATAGGATGGGAAGGGTGTGAGCATGTGATTTTTTACCCACCATATACTCCTATAAAATTCAATAAAATAAATTAATTTCACAAATTTTTGTTGACTTTTAGTGTTAATTGTGAATTATTTTTTGCATTGCATATTCATAATTCATCCTTTAAAATTATTTAAATTTGCGTAAATAGGCGCATCATTATTATCAAGGAATTATATATTCATTATTTGTAATTAATTGAATAAAATAACAAACATATGATGATTATTTGATGTAATGTAGTTTTAATAACTAATTGCTAAATTTAGTCATTTTTTCGAACAAATTGTGAAAATTGATTTCTTTTAAAATATATGAGTATCAAATTAATTGTTTTACTCTTAATTTATTTACCAATTAATCTATAATTAGACTAATTTAGAATTAATTAATACATTTTTTGGAGTTTTAAGTTAATTTAAATTAATTAAGTAGTTTAGATTAGTTTAAAAAAAGAATTAAGTCGGACCTGGGCTAGAAATACCCAGGCCAAATCCCTATCTCTATATACTCATACGACCCAGCCCAAATCTCATAGCCCACCCGGCCTGCCCCTAAACTACCCAAACGACCCTGTTTCACCCCAGAAGTGATCCCAGCCATTGATCAAAACAAATCAAACAGCTGGGAACTCCCAACCTTCCATTATAAGACTGTCCAAACGCTCACCCCCCATTCCATCTAAGCCTAACCCCCAAACCCTAGAGCTGCCCCCCCATCCCTTTCGTCTCTCTCTCTCTACTGTCAAGAAACCCTAGCCGCCCTAAGTTTTCGCCGCTCGAAAATCGCCTACCGGTGGCGGACCCCATCCAATCAACACCAACTTTTGACCAGATAATCCCCATGGCCTCCCCAATCACCTCCCACTATCAATATCACCAAAAGCCCATTCAATCTCACCCAATTTCAAATCTGAAAAACCCGAAACCCTAACCTTTTTTTTCTCTACAAGTCGACTCAAAGATTTTAATGGCTCTAACCTACACAGATTGATAGCTCTCAACGAGGGCTATTGATTTCTGTGGGTTTGAGTCATTTTCAAACCCTCCGGAGTCCGGCCAAGGTCCAGCAACCTTCAATTTTTCGGTACAAGTCCCTTAAACGGGTATCTCCCCTCCTCTCACTGCCTTTATGCTATGTTACAACAAAAAC